>JAGFPH010006049.1:28247-60298 GCA_018207615.1 Philaenus spumarius | reverse complement strand
TTAATTGTTGAAACAACCCCTGAAACAATAAATATTTAATATATATATATATCTCAAAAACCATACTGCCTATGACCGTGAAATTTGGTACACATTATAGCTCATAGGCGCTAGATAGACACTATGAAAGAATTTCAAAATATTTGGTCTTTAATTGTTGGAACAATAAATATTATATATATTTAGTATATATCTCAAAAACCATACCTCCTAGGAACGTGAAATGTGGTACACAAACGCGCTAAAGGGCACTAAGAAAGGATTTTAAAATATTTGGCCTTTAAGGGGTTTAAAAACCCCTAAAGAAATAAGTATTGTTTGTTATACTTTTCTTAAAAAGAGAAAGCTGAATATTTGTACAGTTATTTCTTACAAGAAACATATAAAAAATAAACAAGTTTTACATTTCGTTACGTGCTGCAAGGTGTGAAAATGTGATAACAACCCCTAAAATCAAGACATATACATTTTGATATTTTCCTTAAAGACTGATATTTTGTACATTTAAGAATACAAGATATATGTAAAAATTAAACCAGTTTTACATTTTGTCACGTACTGCTAAGGAGTAAAAAGGTAGTAACAACTCCTAAAACAATAAATATTGTTATACTTTCCTTAAAACTAAAGAGCTGAATTTTTGTACATTTATTTCTTTCAAGAGATACATAGAAAATGTAAACCAGATTTGCATTTTGTAGCTTGCCGCTAAGAGATGAAAATGTGATAACAACCCCTAAAAACAATAAATATGCATTTTTATGCTTTCCTTAAAGCTAGAGAGGTGATGTTTTGTTCATTTATATTTTTGTGATAGGCCTACATATAAAAAATAAATCAGTTTTACATTTGAAGACCTCCCTATAACACCATTGTATATCACATTTTCCTGAATTCCAAGTTATTTATTTTGATCTCATCGCATACCTAGTTATAAGTAAGGTATAACAATTGTTTGTGGTTTTTTAAAATATATATACATAGGTAATGTGAATTCAGGAAAATGTGATATACAACGGAAAATGTGATATGTAGCCTAAGATATATATATACATAAATATCTTAGTAAAAATATGCAAAACATCCCAAGCCGGAGGACCAGGTAACTCCAGGTAGTCATATTCCGTCAGCTTGGAAAAGAGCCAAACACCGTTTGCTTTACTTCCGCCCTCCTACCCTCAAACCACAGGCATGAAAAGCTACCTGGTAGCCGAGATTCGAACCCGGTAAATTCTGATCAGGAAGATCCCATGCTATCCACTCGGCTATGGCTTGTATATGAAGGAAACATGACTACAAAAACCACTTTAGATACTTGCCACCGAATTGCCTAGATCACGCCCCCTTCTCTTTTCACTGTTATATTATATATTGCAATGAAAGCCATAAGTTGTTTTGGTTATTTCCCCGTTTTTTTTATTTAGTACTAATATGTAGTAGGCTATTTGTTTGTAATAAATAACTTGGAATTCAAGAAAATGTGATATATACAACGTTGTTATAGGGAGGTCTTCATTTTGTCACGTTCTGTTAAGGTGTGAAAATGTGATAACAACCAATAAATATTAATTCTACTAACTTTGCACATATGTAGACAGCTGTGGCACTTATTAATTTTATGTGCTGTATACAGTTGAACTTGGTTATAGCGTCAACGGAGGGACCAAACAAATGTTGACGCTACGACTGAGTGACGTTATAAAGATGTACCAACAGGAAATCGGTTTTTTTTTGTTACCTTGAGTGAAAGGACAAACAACTATACAGTATTACTATTATTGGTAACATTATTCATGACGTTTATTAAAAAGAAAAACGCTATAGGCCTACTTTTCTTTTAATGTACAGAAGGATCCCGATAATACGAGCTAATAGGAGCTGGGGACACAAATTATAAATTAGGTAACATTTTTAAGTGTGTAAAGTTTTAAACATTTAAATACCGGTAGCATTTCAGTAAGTTGACTCGCATATATACTCCAAGCAACACTGGAACACTGGGAGGGGGGCAACTGTCTGTTCACAACTACGAAAATGTCTCACCAGGCTATTGAGTGGTTTATCCCATGCTTTTGTATTGCCCGAACACTTTCCCAGCAAGGTCATGGGTTTAGTTTCACACAGCACACAACTGACACCGCATAGCAAGTGAATTGTTCTTTAGAAGGGGTGGGAGAGTTAGCAGTGTTGCTATAGTGGAAGCCCCCTCTTTACCGACTTTGATGAGACATAACATTTTACGTATGAAGAAATACGTAGTTTGTTTTTTTCGCGGTTTGATTCTGAGGAGAGAGAAAATAGGCGCCGCAACATCAAAGGGAAAGGGAATTCTAACATTTTTTGAGTTCCGAGAAAATTGAATTCAAAGATTGACATTGATATTTTGTAGATTTATGACGTTACAACCTAGTGGTTAAAATATTGATTGACACTAAAACAGGGATTTATAATAACGTAAAAGATAGCGACTTGACCGGACCTAAAAAAATGATGCTATGTCCAAGTTGACGCATTAGCCGAGGCCGACATTGATATTTTGTATATTTATGATGTTACAACCTAGTGGTTAAAATATTGATTGACACTAAAACAGGGATTTATAATAACGTAAAAGATAGCGACTTGACCGGACCTAAAAAAAGTGATGCTATGTCCAAGTTGACGCATTAGCCGAGGCCGACATTGATATTTTGTATATTTATGATGTTACAACCTAGTGGTTAAAATATGATTGACGCTAAAACAGTGATTTATAATAACGTAAAAGATAATGATTTGACCGGGCCTAAAAAAAAAGTGACGTTATGTCCAAGTTGACGCATTAGCCGAGGCTGTTAAAACCAAGTTCAACTTGTAGCATTCTACAATAAAATGCATTAAAATATACACACTTAAATTAAAATCACACATTTGTACAAAAATTACCTGAATCACATACACCCGCGCGATCTCGTAGACAGTAGCGTAACTGAAACGAACTACCTTGATGTAGCAGAATCAAGTACAAAATAAAACATAAAGTAGTGCCGGATAACACCGCTGGGATAACGAAAGCACTGCCGACGTCTTCTACTCTAGTTTTTCATAAAGTCAGCCATTTAAAGAAAGACACCACCTTCGTTTAAGCTCGTTGTAGCTCATCTCAAGTGGTTTTCAAGTTGAATTAAGTTTAAATCCAGGTTATACCAGGACCAAGAGTTAGTCCTTGAGTTAGACATGAGTTAGACCATACTTCAAATTATTAGCTGAACTATGTAACAACAGCACCTAGAGTTGCTGCGGTAACCAACAGTATGACTGGAATATCAAGTGTCTAGCACTCAAAGACATCTAACCAGGTTTTGTCTAAAACTTTACGATATACATAATTATAATACCACTTTGGCTTCATATTTAAAGAAAATTATAAACTTGAACTTTTTTATTTAAGGGACCTAATATAGGTTCCTTTTTGGCATCG
This sequence comes from Philaenus spumarius, assembly GCA_018207615.1. Classification (NCBI taxonomy): domain Eukaryota; kingdom Metazoa; phylum Arthropoda; class Insecta; order Hemiptera; family Aphrophoridae; genus Philaenus; species Philaenus spumarius. The sequence continues at coordinate 56,838 of JAGFPH010006049.1, read as the reverse complement.
TGTCGTAATGCCCACTGTTATTGCCTTTTGCACATAATTTTGTGTAAGCTTCGTTACTTGTGATTTTGTGTAAGGGTGTGTAGACTTTCAGAAGTCCATGGCAGATTCTTAAGATTTCAAAAAAACTTGTTAGTTGTTAATTAGAATATATATATTGGGTGGCATTGCATGCATGGGTTTAAGTTACGGTCTCCCAGAGATTCAACCTAAATTCCAAAGAAGGGTAACGTTACCATCATATCGTTAGTCCATTATTTTTCTTTTTTTATTATTCCAAATTAATTTAATTTTAAGGTTGGCCAACAAATAAAACAAAAAAAAACATATAAAATAGATCTGAACAAACAATTATGTAAAGCTTAACTTTGTTAATTATATATAAAATCTAAACAAATTATTATAAATTTATCTGTTCCTTATGTAATAATTTTTCTCTTATATTGAAATTTGTTTAAGCAATAATTGCCAAACTGTAAATTTTATCAGCTGTACAACTGTACTTTTTTTTTTTAATCTAAATTTCTCAAAATTAAATAACAAAATAAATAATTGGTTTGTTGTCAATATTTGTACGATTTTATTGAGTATACCATTACATGTAAGTATATATATTTATGTATATTGTAACAGTGATTTTCAGGTAACTTTCAGTGGTGCATATATATATTTTTTTTTTAATGTAAATTTTATTAAGGCGTCGAACCTTGCGAGTATTGTTCTCGCGTGGATTTAGTCATCCACGGACCTTAGCTTCCAAATTTTGTAGACACCTGCGAGAATGGTGCAAACTGTAGTATAGAAATAATAAAATACACAATTTAAATAGTTGCTTCTAATGATTGAAATGGTGGTGACAGTCCTTTTACAATAAAAATAAATTTGTATTCTTCCGATGAAGCTAAAGCGCTCATGATGTTGATGTTTGACTCATTTGTTTCATAAGGGGTAAATTGGAAGATTAATGCACTAGCATTTCAACTACTTGCGTCTAAGGGAGAAAATAGAAAAAATACCCTTAAAAGAATAAATAATAATTTTTATAACTTTTCTTTAACCTAGAGAGCTAACATTTATTACATTTACTTCTTAAATGGTATGAAGAAACAAACCAAACTAATTTTTGTTACCTTTGACTAAGTTACTTGCTGTAAAATTTTGGTTACTGTACCCCTATATATAAAAAATAATTTCTATTAATATCTATAAAGCTAGATAGCTGAAATTTGGAACATAATTTTCATAAGTTATATTAAAAAAAGAAAAACCATTTGAATTTCGATTACTTTGCATCTAAGGGATAGAACGGGACAATTAGGCCTTTATATAGCCTTTACTGTAGGTAAAATGTAGGCGGAAATATAACATTTCTAACACAGGTGGATGGAAGGGGGACTGGATGCGCTTCAAACATGAATTTAAATCGTTTCGTTCATTTGCAAACTGATGGAAAACACCGTTTTTAGTTCTTACCGTCGCACAGTTGATCATGTACTTGTAAACATTGATTGTTTTGAAAACATTGATAGATTTGGACAAAATTCACAACGCAGCGGATTTTAGGCCAGGAAACTGAGATCTTATTTCAGATTTAAAACACATTTATTGTACCTGATATTCATTTCATTTACTTTTTCTTTTTTGTGAACGAAGCCACAGGTAACTGCTCACAATTAATATATGTAATAATACATCTAAGCGTGGTTTGTCCAAGAGTGCCACTATAACTGCGCATCCCACCCACGCAGCCTCATAGAGGTTATATGGTATGGTAGCCTTCAATCATTCATCCATGCAGAAGGTTTTGGTTTGGAACTTCAGTGGTTGGGTTCGGAGATGGGCTTCAAGAAGCTCATCACACCAATGGTCTTTCACTCTGAATTCTTTATTTTTTAATTTATTTACCCCACATACCCTGACAAAGACGATCGACGGGTAGCCAGTGAACAATAAATACCAAATTAATTGAAAATACATGTAATAATTCACTTTTGTGAAATAAAAGATGAAAGAAAGTGAGAGAAAAATATTACAATTATGTAATAGGTAATGATGCAAAAAGTAAAAAATCCCCATAGCGAAGCACGGGTATTGAGCTAGTGTTTTATAATTTCTTTGTAATACAGAGGTCTCAGGAATAATAATAACCTCAAAGTAACTAACATGTTAAGTAACATATTAAGTAACATGTTACATAATGTTAAATATCTAAATTAAAGTATTAAGTATAATTAATTTTAACAAACCTAAAAAGTGTTTAGACTTATTTAGTGATGTATTAATATTGCTTTTCAGATGCATGCCAAAACGTCAGTGATGGCAAGCTCTGAATTCACAGAAGATAAAATCTGGTTAAATGGGAAGTAAGTAAATTTAATCATTTAGTTTTACAAAATTGATGTTGTTCAGAATAAGCCATTAAATTAAATTTAGACTAACTGAAGTTAGTTTCTTATTGATAACTGTTGATTTATTTGTTAAGGGGTAAAGTTAGAGTAAATAACTGAGATAAAAATCATTGCAGAGGAATCATTTAAAAATACTATTAAATTTTATTTAAGTTTTTCCTGAGAAATGAGAAAGTTACACATTTAGGAAAAATTCTATAATTGGTGCATATTATTTCATTATTTTCTAAAACATAAAATTGAATATTCTAGAATAGTTTTACCCCATGTTGGGATGTTCACATGTAGGTATTATCTGACACCATCATTACTAGATAACCTAGGTAACCTGAAGTCAATATCTACTTACTGTTTCTTTCTGCAAAACAAACACAATGTTTGATATGGTATTTGTTTGTAGGGAAGAATCCTTTGGCAACCCACGTTTTAAGAGGTGCTTGGATGAAAGTGAGTACAATAAAAAATTATCCTTAGAATAATATTATATATTTCAAGTAGGTTATTATTAAGGCCTTTCAAACTTGTAATGTTTTAAAATAAGAATATAGACATTAAAATGATCAGATCATATTTTTGAGGTACTTGTGTACTATATGATTCCTGCTTTTTTTCTAAGTTTAAAACTCGAATATACTCTGAGTACTTTTAGTTTTTCCTTCTGTCTACTGGTCACAACAAACAAAAATAACATTTCACCATACAAACTTTTCAAGGTTCTTCATTCATTTATCCTAAATAGTGCCGCTATGAAGTCAGTGTTCCTACAAATACTCCTATGAGACTCTGTTTAGGTTTGTTGGTCTATGATTTATGAAAAACTGAAAAAGAAGCTTTCTGTTTTACCTTTTACCAATAAAAGAGTTTACTATCAATAATCAAACTGGTGCAGCTACAATAATGCATGAAATTAATGAGCATATTAAACCTGCCACCCTTCATTTTATTAGACTGTGGAAAAAGGGATGCAACATTGGAACTAAGCGCAAGTTTTGCATATTTCACCATAAATATCATTTTTTCATTGTGCTAATACTCAAAGAATGTGGGGAGTACAAATATGGAATGTAAAAAACATTGAATCACTGCTCGTCACCATCTGTGATGCTCAATGGTGGCCGAGAGCAGTGACAATACTTTTAAAGTGTTTTAAAGCATATTTTGGATGATCAGTTTGATTTGCAATCTTAATTTTTGTTATTTTCATAATAAATATACTTTTGTCTTTTTAGAAAATGTATTATTTTAATTCACTCCAGTATGATGTAGAAAAAAGGTGTTCCGTATAGTACACCATTAATGATACTGTAGTACTCTTGTATAATGACATTGGAACTTATATAAGTATAAATAACTTATTTGTTCAAAGTTTATAAGATGTCATATTTTTTGAAATTTTATTAAATATACCAAGGCTGTGTACTCGGAATGAATCAGATGATGTGAGTCTTAGATTGTTAGCACTATATAATGACATTTCAATCAAAAGTACTATGAGTATTTATTTTAATTTTTTTATTAGCGCCTCTGTAATTTTGTACACACTTTTTTATATTGCAACTAAAATTAATCACTGTAACATGAAAACTGCCTTATACAAATATTTTGTTTATTAAAAAGAATCAATAGATAAACGATGATAAATTTGTTGTGATTATAAGAGAGTTGAATAGTTAGATACTAATTCAGAATAATTAATACAATAGTTTTTAATGTATTCCAACATTAGTAACTTTTAATTTTTCATGTTGTGAATCTTTATAATTTTTTTCAAAAAAATTATTTAGGATATTTTGGATAACAGTTATATTACTTAAATTATTTTAAATTTAAACAAAGACGTACCACGTTGAAATATTTTTGCACAGATGGAAATTAGTTGAATAAAATTGTATAAATTTGTTTTACATTTCAGTTCGTAGACAGGCTCAAGTACTGGGAAGACAAAATGGAGATAAGCTAAGACATAGTGAATGGAAAGTTCACATTTGTTCTGAAAACAATTTCCCCACTGCTGCAGGTCTTGCATCTTCAGCTGCAGGGTTTGCTTGCTTAGGTAATAAGTGCATTATATTCAGGGCCGGATTTAGCATGGGGCAAAGTGGGCCCGTGCCCATAGCGGCAAATTTTTAGGAGCGGTAAAACGGCAAAAAAAACTGGAATTCGGGAAATAATATTACAGTTCAGTTTTAGAACAAAACTAAAACTCCGTTCCAGTTTTACAACAGATACGTATGAGCGTCTGACATAGATGTAGTCATGAATGAGCTAATGCCAAGTTATTCGTTTGACTCAAACTAAATGTACACGACTCACTGACGTGTTTTTTGTTTGTGAGTGTGTGAGACAGATGCGGCCGCTGCTTCGTGTATCCTCGGTTCCGTTCGGCGGCGAATCAATAAACTTCGTGACTTCGGCTAACACAGTTGTCTGTTTTGTCATTTGTTCAGTTCAGTCTTATTGTTGTTTGCGTTTCACTATCACCACTTTTTCACTGTTCTTGTGCTGCAGCACAACTCTTCAGTGCGATTCGTTCAATGTAAAACTGATTTACTGTACTTTTGTTTTTAAAGTTTTAAACGTAGTAGCCTATAGCAGTGTAGTGTAGTGTGTTTTAAAGAAAAGTATTTTCAAACTCAACATGGATGGACGTAATTGTTTAAACTGTATAATAAACTTAAAATACGTGATTTGAAATTGCTGTGTCTTTTATTATTTTGCAAAACCACTTCTAAATTTCACCTTGTAAAAATTATGTAATAACTTAATTAAATTTGTAAAAGTAAAATTAGATTTAGCCCCTCACCTCCTGTTGGTGTAATCATGCAGAAATATTAATAAAAATTTAGTATAATATTTCTCTAAAGTTGAAAAATTTATTTGTTTGTAATTCAAACTACATATATTATATTTTGTTTTAGTAAAGCTTTATAAAATCTCATTAACTCATTAGTAATATAAAAAAATGTTTTACTACTAATTAAATCAACCTGAGCAAATTAGGAGAAAGAAAATAGTATTAACACTTTTTTTGTAATGAGTAAAACATATTGCAAATTCAATGTAAACTAGAGACAATTTTGGTTTTGGTATAGAATGCTTTTAACCCTATTGAGCGGTCAAAGCGCTAGGCTATGGTCCAACACTACTCAATGACAATGCTACTTTGTATTGAATATTGCACCCACCAAAAATCATCCAATCACAATAAAATAAATACCGTTGGAAAGAAAATGATTTAAACTTTAATGTTTGTATTTACATATTTTTTTAAAAACTTATATTTACATATTTAATCATTGTTTTAAAATTTTAGTTTTCTGTAAACGTTTGGGCGACTGTCATCGAATTGTTACAAATTTATCGTTGTGTGTAAACAGGACATTGTAGCGATTTATTGGAATTGGATTGTATGGTTGGTGCTGGCCGGCATCAATTTCTGCGAATCGTAACGATAAATTGGAACGTGTAATCAGTAGCGCCCATTTTATCACTACGATTTGAATCAGTTTGCAAGGGCCGTTCACCGTCAATATTGTTTGTGATTAACAAAATTAAAAGTTCAATCTAACAAATAAACATAATATTTGTACTAAATAAATAAAACCAAACAGCTTATTTAAAAAATTTTGCAGAAAAAATAATGGAACCCAGAGGTAATTAAATCTGAGTGAAGTAATTTTAAAACGTGTATAATATATAAATCAGTAAAGGACAAATTAAACACCTTAGTCATTATTAACTCGGACCAATATAATTTGAAGGTTAGCGAGTTCATTAATAACAACTATTTAGTAACCATATCAACTGGTCCCACCAAAGAATTTGTTAAGTTTCTAAATAGCGCACTTAATATCTCCACAAATTTATTCAATCAGATCACACTGAAACTCGTTAAAACCTATAAAGGCGCAAGCACCTATTTTCACTGGCTTACCTAAAATCCACAAACTTGAAGTCCCCATTAGACCATTGATTAATTTCACAACTGCACCAGGTTTTAAGGCAGCAACAAAATTGGTTGATACTTACGTAAAAACGTAGTTCTCGTTAATGATCACACGGGTCAAGAGCAGCCACGATTTCGTCACAAAATTAACAAATGTAAAACTCAAACCCAACTATTAGCTCGCATCTTTCGATATAACAAATTTATACACAAACATACCTATAAATGTAACAATAGATATTGTAAACAATCTCCTCACCAAGACTAACCGATTGACATCTAATGAAATCCTAGAAATGATCAACTTATTACGAATTTTATTAAACCAAAACTATTTCAAATTTAAAGATGTTTTTTATAATACAAAAGAATGGATTGGCCATGGGATCGCCACTGTCTGGAATGTTGGCAGATATATTTTTGAATCACTTCGAAAATGAATTTTTGTTATTTCTGATTGCCTTACTGAACTGGTTGATTTAACTATAATTTTACTTTTTTGTGTACTTACAGCTCTCAGTCCTTTATTTTTCTTTTTTATTCCTTGGTGACGTACGTTTCGCCTTTTCTATTCAGGCATTATCAAACCTACACTTCACTAGTACTTTACATTTGTTAATGCGCGTCAAGTTTTTAAAATGAAACACTTATACAAAACATTCACAAACAACATGTAACACATAACGCAATACAACACTCAATAGGGACACTTAAATTTTATTCATAATTACGCGAGCCGAACGTACGTGTGGCTGCGATCGTTTTTTGCAAGCTACTGATTTTCCTTATCAGTCCAGTGTGCTACCTAGCTTAAGTTGGAGGGGGTCCATCTGAATGATTTTGTCAAATATATTGTTCGATTGGAATAAGGTTTTTTCATTTAATAATATTGTTGGGTCTATTTTTGTAATTTTTGTTGTCAAATTTAATAAATTTCATAAAAAAATCATGTAGGCCTATTACACTCGATATGTGGATGATACATTTATCATTTTTATGGTACTTCCAGGTAAATTGAAAACTGTAAAAACTACCTAAACTCGATAGACCCCAAGATTCAATTTACACTTGAAATTGAAAATGACAACAGCATTAATTTTTTTAACCTAACAATAGTAAAACAACAAGAATCATTTAAATTCAATATTTATAGGAAGCCCATCACAACTGATATCACCACACAATTCCCATCATCCATCCAAAAAATGTCAGCTTGTAACAGCATGATCCATAGACTAATCATCATACCTCTTGAACCACAAGATTACCAGAATGAGCTTAACATAATTAAACATATCGCCACAAGAAATGGATACAAAGCCTCTATGATTGATAAGCTGCTCGCAAAACACATCAATAAATCTAAAAGACCACTGAAAGAGAATGCTAAATCTATCTTTGTTTAAACTGAATATTGCAGCATCCTTCCAAAGATAATTACCTCCACCTTCAACAAAATTAATAGAACCATCACCTTCTGCACCAATAATAACATTAAAAAACTACTCCAACACCAAAAACAGTTAGAAGCCCAAACAGGTGTCCATAAATTAACGCATGATAGCTGTAACAAGTTTTATATAGGCCAAACGGGAAGAGCTTTTAAGGTTCATTTAAAGAACACCTGCCAAAAAAGACTGATTTGGATAACAAATCCAACTATGCACGTCATTTAATATACGAAGACCATAGTTACTTGGACTTTGGCTGCAACTTCAAACCAGTTAAGGTTTGCAGTAAAGGCAACTTTATGAACGCCGTAGAAGAATTTGAAATCTACAAGGTTTTTAAAATACTAAACTCAAATAATGATCACAGATTATTAAACGGCCAACTGAACTTTGATTCGAACACCCTGTATTACACAGCGATAACAATTCAGAATCTCCGCGGCATATTGTAGTTTTTTCGTGTGCTGTTTGATAACGGACAACCAGTCGATATCTGGAAGTCGTAAGATGTGCATCTACATACTGTGTTCTTTTAAATGTGTTGTGTGTTTTGTGTCTGTGTAATTAACGTTTTGACGACCTCCATGAATAGAGGGATTTTCTGAAGATGAGATAAATATCTCAAAACACATGAAAAGCTTTAAACAAGTTTTACAAAAGAGGTTCACTGACGGAAAATAAAAGGTACTGTACTTTATTATATATATTAGTGACCTGGATACTGGAAAAATGAATTTAAACCAAAACTATTTCAAATTTAAAGAGTGTTCCTACGGCTAAATCATATTCTATGATAAATCCTTTATTATTCTCTTTTCCATTATATTTTTCATACAATTGATGGTTTTACATACAATTACACAACAGTTTGGCATGCGTCAGTGTTTGGGTTGTTACCTGACGTAAATCATATTCTGTGATAAAATAATATCTGAGACAAAAGTAACTATAGAAAATCCCTTGTAAATTAAAAAGATGGTCTGATTGCTTACAGACATGTGAGTAAAACTAAATATGGTACTTTATTACAGTGGGTTGACATTTTAAAACAAATTCTATTTTGGTAAATTGCAATATACAGTAAATCACATTATTGTATACTGTACATTGTGATAAACTCAATAGATTGTATAAAATTACAAGATTTAGAAGATTACTTATATTATTTTGATACTTGTGCTCCAGTTTATAGCCTCTCTAAACTGTTCAACTTGGAAGGAAATATCTCAACCATCGCCAGGTTAGGATCTGGAAGCGCTTGCCGTAGTATTTTCGGAGGATTTGTTCAGTGGCACAAGGGCAGTAAAAATGATGGATCAGACTCTGTGGCAAAACAACTTGTGCCTTCTAAACATTGGCCTCAGCTTAGAGTTCTTATTCTAGTTGTAAGTACATCACTTTTGTTATATTGGTAAAGAAAGAAAAGTTAGTTGACTGCCCAAATGACAGCCTAGAATTTCCATGATTATAGTACTGCTACGAAGTTAGATGAGGCAGATTATTAATTTATATTTTAATTATAAGTAGAATTTTATTGGTAGCCTACGGTGCAACACGATATGAAATCAAATTGCATAGTTGCATTTTGTAGTAAGACAACGACCGAGCTAGACGAGTAAAACTGAGTGGGGACAGAGATGTTAAATAGAGGGGAATAAATTCGAGACAGGGCTTTTTTGGGTGGAACGAGTATAGGTGTATGTCGGGGCGACACAGGCTGACCGGAAGAAGCCACGAGGACAAATTAAGGTGAGGAATATTTATTGAGAATATTTGGGGAAATTGTTTTAGTATCAAGCTAAGTAGAATCAGTTTTGTTTGTTTTATAACAAATTGAAGTAATTAATTATTTGAGTGATATCCATATTTGAGAACTTTGAGAAGTAGATATATTATTTGAACTCAGTTTTGCCTGTAGAGTTAAGCATAGGATGTATAAATATTAAAGATTATTGTTTCTAACATGTTAGTAGAGCACTGTATTTAATAGTCTATTTATCTGTTATTGGAATTAAAGAAATGTTAAAATATTCTTGATGGGGTTTGAGTTATTGTAGCAAGTATATGATCCTCTCACGACATAATTAGAGCCAAGCGAGTAGTCTTTATATAAAGATTCTTACGTAATAAATTCGTAATAAGTTTTAGTTTTCGAGAACTTTTTATGTAATAGTATAAATATATCAAAGTTTTAGAAATCATGCGTTATTATCAATTAGTCTTTATACGTAATAAATTCGTAATAAGTTTTAGTTTTCGAGAACTTTTTATGTAATAGTATAAATATATCAAAGTTTTAGAAATCATGCGTTATTATCAATTTAGTGACCAATTTAGTGTCAGAATAGGTTTGAGTATATATATTTTGTAGGTTTAATTTAATTCCATGGTTCTGATAAAAACTGAGTTCAAGATTTTACTTACCGAATTCAATTTAACGGCATAATTTTCTGGAGAGAGGAAAGATTTAATTTAATTTTAAACTAAAATATTCACAAAGTGTCTCCTCAGGTGAAATAAATAGCGACTACTCCGACGATCAAGAAGGTCCAGGAACAGAAGATTTATCACCACATTCACAAATCCACCCTTATACAGATCCTAATTACTGACATCCCTATACAAATTTCAGTTGATTCCTATTTCAACCCTTTCCTATAATCTTTATTCATAAAGCTTCAAATCACTTAAATCACGTATTTCCTTTGGACCCCATTATCATGTTCCTTGATCCATATCACACCCCAATGCTTATTTCCAGAAAACAACAATTTCTGTAAGGCAGTCAAGGCACTATAGTAGCTATCTACAGTAGAAGAGAGCACTTTGGATGTACATCGCAGAACGGCGAGTTTATACATTTCCAACATTAGTACATTGATTACTTAGTATCAAAACTGTAAACTCTCATTGAGGGATAACGGGCTCTTTTGAAAGTGGGATAACTAAAAGTATGGTATTATTATAAATGGCAGCAAAATCGGTAGAGGAAACATTTATTAAATTCTTGGAATTGTAAATCATTGAACTTTTAGGCTGGTCATATACGCAGAGTTGTATCTAGAGATATACCCAGAGTCGAACAGCAGAGTTTTACCTCAAGAGACAAGGAGCCCAAACACACACAGCGGTCTACCTCTGCCGTCAGTTGAACTCATGGCTTCTACACCCGTAAAACATGGAGTAACGATTGGTTATTAAAAAGAAATTGGTACACTCACGTCAATTTATTTCTAAATTTGAGACGGACGTGGATCACATTTATACAATTCAATTAGTTCTTCCAAAACTTGATTGCTTTTCCGCAATTACATGTTGAATTCTTTAAAAACAAAACCAGTAAGCACAAAAAAACCGAAGTGAAGTCAAACGAAACACTTAAAGAAATAAACTAAATGCAAATAAAAATATTCATACAAATTAAAACAAAGGGAAACACAAAATGTGACCTCTTTCTGCCCTTGTGTGGCTGCGACCGACCTGATGTAAGCCTCAACGACCCACACACATGCGGAGGTCTGGTCACATCTGGCGGTAGAAAATAGAATGTTTCCATTGTGCGAGGTTCGTCTCCAGAGTTCTGTTCGCCTCTGGAGTTTCATCGCAAGTAGTGGCACACACTCCAAGGTTTACCTCGTGAAACGGACAATACAAGTAAACCTCTGCGGTTCTCCTCTACGTGTATGACCGGCCGTAGGTATATTGTATTCTAACTAAATCGGTGAATTTATATGACCATGTTCTAGAGGGTAACCTTCTGTTTAGGAAAGGCGAAGTCTCCCAAGATCCACGTTTAATATTCAGTAAAATGATTATGAAGCATGGTTAGTGTAAATCTAACTCTATAATTAAAGGTCTAAAGGATTTTTTTTTAAGACGAAAAACTTAGGTGGTTATCATTGCCTAGAGGTCTAAAGGAAACATAGCAAATTACTTAAGTAGTAAATTTAACTTCTTCAAATCTGTATTAAAACTTATTTATTTATTGTATGTTGTAAAAGATTATAATCTATTACTTTGTTGCTGCAGAATATCTATCAGTCCCCAAATGTCAAACTCATGATTTGTTATCTGAGACAAACTTATTGGTAATTGCCGAACCAAATCTGAATTTCTCACAGTTTTGCTGTTTCAATTGGCGTATTAACATTTGTAAGATCTTATATCATATTGTGCATCACTTGTGTAAAACGTGAGCAATTCTAAGTGCAACGTTGCAATGTTGTGCAATTATTTTAGTAAGTTTATTTAAGTTTTAATGTCCAAATGTAATTTATGTTTTAATATTTTGTTTGTATAATAATTTAAATATATTTGTTGTGTTATATTTAGGTAAATGAGAGGCATAAGAAGGTAAGCAGCACTATAGGGATGCAAAGAAGCGTTCAGACTAGTGATCTACTTCAGTACAGAGTTTCTCATTGTGTTTCTCAGCGTGTTAAAGATATCACTAAGGTATTAGTTCTGTTGTTTTAGTGTAGTGTCATAGTATTTATTACCATTGATCTCAACTTTGACCAAAATAACTTAAATATTTGAAATTGTCTTTGTTGCCATTTACCTGCATCTATATTTATTTGTCAATTTACCTTTAAAAATCCTACGAGTTGACTCACCCAAAAAGGTTCCTTACCATAAGCCATTAATAGTGTGTAACTTTAAAATAATTTATTTTCTTCTAAGTAGTTTATAAAAGTAAATATTTTTTTCTTTTTATTTTATTACACTCTCAAACGTGTCGTTTCACTTTATCATAAAATATTATTAATAACAATGCATAAACACATCAATATATTGTACTTACCACCCAATTACACCTGAGCATGAAAAAAATACACATTGGTGTATGACAGTATTACTACACAATGCTAATATGAAAAAAAAACAACATATTTTTATGAGTATTTTTAACACCTTCCGATTTCAAAAATTTAGCTGCAGTATTTGGGAAATAGATGTGGAACTGAGTTACTGAGCAATTGTCTCAGAAAATCTTGCAAAATACACAAAAATGGTTTTGACATCCTTAGCCATTCTTAAGACAGTCTCATAAAATATTTATTATTATCAAACTTTGGTTCTTAAAAATTCTTGAGTTTTTGTGTGGCAGGTACCCTCCACCTAGTAGTAATAATAATGATAATAAATCAGTTTGAGTACAATTTTCTGCCAATCCTAGCATAACCTTTTTATTTGAGTTCGTCGACGCGTTTCGGAGTTCCTCTATTTTCCGAATAGAGAAGAATGGAGGAACTCCGAAACACGTTGATGAACTCAAATAAAAGGGTTACGCTAGGATTGGAAGAAAATTGTACACAAACTGATTATATGGATTCTAACAGATATAATTTGTAGTATAATAATGATAATAAATACTAATATTAAAAACAAGCATTGATTCACATTGAACCTGCTCATGCTTATGGGTAAAGTCAGAAGTTTAGACAAAAAGGGAAAGACACACTAATTTGGGTTAGGAGACAGGATGTTCAGTAGCCTGGGAGTGATTGCTTTCGCGAGTAGATTAATTCTAAAGGGAACTATTCTAGCCTTTGCCTTATGCATGCATTTAAATTAGTATATGCTTACGTCTAAGTACGTGTGTAGACTTTTAATTATAAGACAAGAATGAAGCATGACTTCACGCCTATACTTCTGTATTTTTAGGCGTTTTCAGTGTTGTTCTCATTGCATGATAAAATGAACTGAACACTCGCCCCGGTGAAATGATTCGTCATTGCTCCTGAGCCGAAAACCATCATTAGTTTCTGAGAAATAGTTTTACATGATTAGAATGAACGGCTTCCACTATAGTATTCTTGCAGAAATTGAACTTGAATATCCTGAAGCGTTTCTTTTAATGATAAAGGTAATCAAATAAAGTTATGGGGGGAAATCAGTTTAGTGTGGGGAAAATGTGAGATGTAAATTAAAAAATAATTGAAAAGTATTTTAAGTGTCATTTGAAAGTTTTGTATTTAAGCAAAATTATTCAAGATTTTTATAACATTGAATTTTTAATTAACATGAATGATTTAGAGTAGTTTTAAACTTGTCTGAGTATTAAAAAGTTTCTTTTCTTATATAAATTGATAGAATACTTTATTTTTAGGCAATAGATGACAGAAATTTCCACGAATTTGCAGAAATAACAATGAAGGATAGTAACCAGTTCCATGCTGTGTGTCTGGATACTTACCCTCCAGCGGTGTACATGAATGATACTTCACATGCTATAGTAGACTTTGTTCACAACTATAATAAAATGTCTGGAGAAAACAGAGTAGGTTCATATATGAGTAGATTTTAAATTATTAATTCTGTTATTCTCTAGCAACAGATTCAGCTATCAAAAGAATTAATAGATTAAAATTGGTTTTATTGTTGTAACGTGTGGTTTACAAGAGAGTAACATAAGGGTTACAATAAAAAAATTTTAAATGAAGTTAAATAATCCATGGTTATTTTAATATTGACACTGAAAACACATATGTGACTACAAAAAATCTATAATTAAAAAATATACTAATACTTGGTCACAGATACAAAGAAGTTTAATCTGTGACTGCAATACCTTTTCGATCCGAATAACAATTCCAATTCACCACAGGTTACCAAATATCAGCATTCACTACATCCTAAAGTCATGTGACCAACCTAAATTGCGCTCAAAAGGTACCAATGGATGACGTTATATTATAACCTACTTTTCTTAACCTTGAATAATAAAAATGAATTAAATTAGTGGGTTCGAGATCCATGATAAGTACACACCAACAAATTGTAGGGAATAAAATGAAACTAGCGTGAAACATGATAACTGATTATGACTATTTAAATGCAACATAATTAAAAATGTTACCACTTTAAAAAACATACAAATTAATACAGGTAATAAAAGTATAGGCATTAGTATATAACGAAAATGATGAACAAATAAATTAATAAATAAATAATAAATTAATAAATGACTTTGAATGATTTAAAAATGCGGGCAAAAATTATTTAAAAAAATAATTATTTTAATTATTTGGTATGATATTTGCTGTTAGTCCGTCAGTGTTATTATATCATTTTCACTTTTTCGAAGCACAAAATATCGATGTATAGCCAAAGCACATGGCTCAACAGTACGATGTCAATTCTCACCATTTTTATCAAAATACGTTGAAGAAACGAAATTGTAGACCATACTATACAACTACAAATACTATTTCAACTTAATAACTCAATAATAAGCCTACTTTTGCCATAAAAACTATTTAAATACTTTGGCTGATACTTAGTGTGTGGTAACTTCTATGATCAAATGAAAAGTGGAGTGATGTACAATCTTTTCAGTGATTTGGTTTAATTTTGCGAGCAATTTTTCAACTCCGGTGAACCTCCTATATCTGTCATGTTAATTTTTGGCGCTAAACTAATTTTACGTTTTAGTTAATCCCACTAAAAACTCTTGCTGCAACACAACTCCAATAATGTCCATACAAAAATGTGATTTTTAAATAATGTCTCATTAATATAGCAAGTTATATTTAAGTCTGCATTTTACCCACTAAACATATTTTATTTATGTATTCATATCTACCATATGTGTGCTTATATTTTCTATTGTTTTAGTAATTTATTTACTAAAATTAAAATTTTATATAGTGCATCCATGAAGATTGCAAAATATTGTGTTTAAATATTAGTTTTAAAACTAATTGAATTTGTGTTTTCTAACGGATAATCACTTTGTATATATAATAGGTGGATACTCAAGTATAGTTACTAACCGTCATTGACGTGTCCTTATCCTCGTTACAACGTGTTACAGCTGTCTCGCAACTCATTTTCAGAGCCTGTACAACTAACTAGAAATACATACAGTATTAACTTTTGGGACGTCAGAATAAATGAAAGACATAAAAAACACAACACAAAATTAAAATAAGTTGAACATCGTTATACTTGTTGGCCAACATACACAAACGTTCAATCTTGTCCAATCAGTTAGTTGTTAGAAATAGTTGCATAAGCAAAGGTTTAGTATTAGAATCAGTATTATTATTATTATTCTCATTATTATTAGGAAACAATGTTAAACTTATAAGTCCCAAGAAAAAAACCTAAAGTAGAAGCTATTGCGAAAGATATTGAAAAGTTTCGCAATAGCAAACATGCAAAAACCAAGACCCATCTTATACCATTGGGTCTGATGTTTTGAAGCAAACCTAATAACTCCAATTTAGCAACCAACCCAGAATAAATTTAATGTAATATGTTTGGTTTGACACAACACAATGAATATACAGATTTTAGAATTAAAATAATAATATTCTATGAAAAACATAGTATCGCAACAACTTCTCACTGGTTTAAGGTTGCCTATACATTCGATGCAGGACCCAATGCGTGTTTATTTCTTCAAGAAAATGACGTAGCAGAAGTGATGTCTTTGTTGAAACAAAGTTTTCCACCAGAAAAGGATACACAGCAATACTTACGAGGAATCCCAATAACAGTCGAAAATACTAAACAGGTAATAGTTTTATTACAGCTGCTATAAAAAATCCAAGAAAACATTTCAAATTATATTATACAGTATTGCATAATGTTTACTATTGAAATTTATAACTTAAAATTGTTCAAATAATAAATAAACGGTACCAGATAACTGACACATACTTTCTCAAAGTTGAAACTTTATACCTTCCCAAGAGTAGCATAGGAGATGGTTATTTAGAATTGCAAAAGTGGGAAAATGTTACCATGGAAAATATTAGAAGCATGTAACACACATCCATATTATATTATTATACTAGCTAGCCCGATCCGGCTTTGCACGGATAGACAAATCAAAGTTAAGTGTAGGGATGTGTCGATTCTTGGTACCACCGGTTCTTGTGAAAAGTACCGGTACCGAGAACCGATGGTTTAAAGTTGGTACCGGTACCTCGGTACCAAGAGCTGCCAATTATTATAAAAAATATACCTACAGTATTACCAAAAGATATTAGAATATCTGGTGCTGTTGACATAGGCTTAGGTATCATTATATCATTTTAGGTACCGATGGTACCGGTACCGAGAACCGATTTTTAGGAATCGGTACCGGTACCGAGAATCAAAAAAAATTGGTAGTGACACATCCCTAGTTAAGTGTATATTAACAAAAAATATATTATATCAATAAATATAAATTACACTATGTATTTCATATGGGGAGTTTTAGTAACGTTCATCTCCCCCCAAACCTCCCCTAAAATTTCGATTTTTTTTTTTTTTAAACCCTTAGCGAGCACCTAAGGCCCTAGAGGAAGCTACATACCAAATTTCATTCCAATCCGTTTGGTGGTTTTGGAGAAATCATGATTTAGTAACTTTGACCGCCAAACCCCCCTAAAATTTCAAATTTTTTAAAACCCTTTCTTAGCGAGCACTTAAGGCCCTAGAGGAAGCTACATACCAAATTTAATTCCAATCCGTTCGGTGGTTTTGGAGAAATCATGATTTAGTAACTTTGACCGCCAAACCCCCCTAAAATTTTGAAATTTTTGAAAGACTTCTTAGAGAGCACCTATGACCCTAGAGGAAGCTACAGTACATACCAAATTTCATTCCAATCCGTTCGGTGGTTTTGGAGAAATCGTGATTTAGTAACTTTGACCCCCCAAACCCTACCTAAGATTTCGAATTTTTTGAAACCATTTCTTATCAAAACCTATGGCCCTAGAGGAAGCTACATACCAAATTTCATTCCAATCCGTTCAGTAGTTTTAGAGAAATCGTGATTTAGTAACTTTGACCCCCCACAAACCCCACTAAAATTTCGAATTTTTTTAAAAACTTTCTTAGTGAGCCCTTATGGCCCTAGAGGAAGCTAGCTACATACCAAATTTTATTCCAATCCATTCAGTAGTTTTAGAGAAATCATGATTTAGTAACTTTGATCCCCCAAACCCTACCTAAGATTTAAAATTTTTCGAAACCGTTTCTTATCAGCACCTACGGCCCTAGAGGAAGCTACATACCAAATTTCGTTCCGATCCGTTCAGTAGTTTTTGAGAAATCGTGATCAGTGGTCAGTGGATTTGGCTTTTATATATATAGATTATATTATTATTATTATTTAAACTATTCGATCGATTTCGAACAAATTTGCACCAACACATGTCATTTAGGCCTGTATAATGCACGAAAAAAGATTTTGAAAAACAATCCCTTTTTTGGCCAAAAACCCCCACAAATCAGTTATTATTATTATTACCTAAACAAGAATTTTTAGAAAGATGCGGTTTTTGCATATGGTAGGGCACATTAAAGGGCTACAAATAAGCCAAATTTTATCAAAATCGTAAAACCCCTTAAAAATTTGAAAAAATTAAAAAATCGGCTGGAGTTATTCCAGAACTACTCCTACATACCAAATTTCATCAAAATCGGACCGTTGGTATGGTCTCCAGCTCTGTACACATTCTTACAGACACACAGACAGACATCACCAAAAACCTCTTTTTTGGGTTCAGGGAGCACCAAAACAAAAAATGCCACTAAAAATATTTTTGGGTTCAGGGAGCACCAACACAGATAATTCCACTAAAAATTCTAATTTGAAAATTTGGACGAAAACAATACTTTCTCCATATACTACGTATAGGGTGGAGAAAGTAAAAAATGAACATGATTTTATATATAGTACTTTGATTGCATATATAATTTTGTGAATCTAATTGGGAGTGAGTTCTTATACACTTTTTGTTAAATCCCATAATATTGATGACAGAGACATCAATCTTGAAGAATCTTATTAATCTTCATACATCCTTGTCTTCAGAGACGTTACAATTATCCTTGTGCTTATTTAAGATTTTCTTTCATTATATTTAAATTCAATGCATTAGCTAACCGGAGCAAACATTTAAATGTACTTTTATAGATTCATAGTTTTCAATTAACATAATACAATATTAACGTGTAGGGTGTTATTATGTGTCTTCTAATATCATATACATATTGTTATTAGGACATTTTAAGTAAGAATGGCCCTCATGAACCAGGATTGTTAAAGTATATCATTTATACCAAACTGGGAGAAGGCCCACACGTGCTGACAGATAAGAATGAGCATCTACTCAACGCTGATGGAATACCAAAATCATTTTCCTGAAACTTGATTTCTTATTTATGTTGCTCTAAATGGTTCTGGTAATTAAAAATCTATTGAATTTGATACTATTTAAATTTGAACTTTATACTTAAACATTTGTATATTTTTTGTAATTGTTATATTTGTAGGAGGATATTGTTTTATTTATTGTATAAAGTATTGCTAATTTTGTACGACAATAAAAGATTTTTATATTTAACTTTAAAGTTGTTATTTAATATCTTAACTATGTAATATCTGAAAGAAATATTGAAGAGGACTCAAACTATCTGTGCAGTTTAGTTTTTTTTTTCATTATTTAGATCTGAACAAAACTCTTACGATTACCTCAGTTGTTAATTGAACAGGTTGACCTCTATCTTTATATTAAGAAAAGTACCAGGGGTCTATTCTAAAAAGACAAAAGTTACAATTACCAAACCCCTGATTTTACAAATTACTAGTAATTAGCACACTTGTAAACTAAACATACAATTTTACAGACTCACAAATATAACCTTCAATGTAAAAAAAAATAATTCTAATAGCACATACAGACAAATCACATACCATAGATAACATATACGTATCACAATTTTATTTAATCCAAAGAGAATTTAATTATACTTGTTTATCCTGTAAATTAAACCAAGCATAGAACAAATATACAGTAATGTCGTAGCAAACAAGTAGGCTTAGTTTAGAACAAAGTTAGATTAACAAGCGTTATCCAATACACACTAACATAGAATAAATCATTTCACTTTTAGGTATATAATGTCCAAACGAATATTTAGGTATAGAAATTATAATAAGTATATGTTTATTTTTAAATATATGTTTAATTAGATATCTATATAATATAATAAACAAGAAATGAATTAGGGTTGGTTATACAATTAGTTGAATTTTTATTAATTGAATAAACACATTAAATTGTTAAATACAGAATAATTTACTAACTCAATTGAGTATTATTTATTTTCGTTGGCTCACTTTAAACAATTAAATATATCTTGGTCTAGCTCAGATACCAAAAATTAGCACAAGTCTTTTATAGAAATATTAAAGTTTTATTTGAATTTATTGAAATTTATTAAATTATTAGTGTTTATCTCTGGGTTAGGCTTGGATGAACAAACTGGTTTCTTTTATATACGCATTCATGAATTTAATACTTGATTCTAACAGTTCGAAAATTGGTGTCTAAAGACTTTTGAATTTTAAGCTTAATTTGAGTCTCTGATCATTTTAAATAGGTTCACTTAGTTTAATAATGTTAGTAACAAATTTTACCAATTTCTGTTGTCGAAGACCACTAAATTCACCACTGTACTGTTAATTCTAAAACACTTTTTAACAGAGCCTCGCTTTTGCAAACGTATGGATCATTCTTCCTCAGACGAACTCCGCGTCTTTCTTGTTCAAACAAAACCTTGTCGCTTCCTTGTAGTTCGGCTTTCTCCTCCTCCATCATGGGAAACTCGACTTTTGATTGGTTATCAGCATCTACGTGACTGTTTGAAAGTAATGGCCGTTCCAATTTGTGAATGGATTTAGTGTATTTATTCATTGAATGAATAAGTTAGTTCTCACTACTATTTGCAATATTTGTAAATTTGCATATTTATTATAAATAATTATTCGTTGGAATAATTATTGTTGCTTTACGTGGTATTTTTGTTATGTTAAAATATTATTTTACTAAATAAATTAACTTTTATCGCGGAACAACAGTGTAAACTCTCTTTTGAATTGGACTTTCTGTCAGCTGTTAGACAATTGATATCTAATGCTAATTTACATTTAAAATTAGTTTTTCTACCTACATAATAACATAATGAACTTACGACCTAAAACTTCTTTATAATTTAATTTCAATATACATGTTTTGTTATCGTTCTAGATCGATAATTTTATCGTCGCCATAAAATTTGAAATGGAGACCAACAAGAAAATGTCTCCATTTTCTTATAGATTCAACAATTGCGTATGCTTCCTTTTCTACAGCTGAATGTCGCACCTCTCTGGGGGAAAGGGTTCGAGAAAAGAATGTAACTTTGCGTTCTGAGTGTGAAAGAGTGGCAGCTATAGAATGTTCCGTTGCGTCGGTTTTAACTACAAAAGGGATATCTTCAGCAATTGCAGACAACGCCGATTGAGCAATTTCTTCTTTCATTAGCTCAAAATCTGAGATAGCTTTTGATGAAAGCGGGAAATATTTTGTACTAACTAAGTTTTGATCTTTCTGAGAGTAGTTTGAGATCCATTTTGAGTAGTGTAACAACATTCCCACTGTTCTTTTAAGAGATGCTGAGTCAGTAGGTAGGGGATGGTTCAACAAAGGCTTTAGACATCCTTCATCAGGCGTTACAGTTTTGTTTTCAATTTTGTATTCTAGTAGTTGTATTGAACTTACAGAATACTTACTCTTCTTCTCGTTAATAGTATGACTGTACTTTTTTACAGCTGTTAGGAAACTTGTGAGATTTCTATCATATTCGCCCTGGTTTTTCACACAGATGGTCTTAAAGATATGCATACACACCTGTGAGTCCTTCAACCTTCACGATGTCACCTATAACTCGTTGGAAGCAAGCCACACCATTTGTTACTCCGAATGGCACTCGACAAAATTTGTATAGACGTCCGGCAGCTTTAAAGGCAGTGTATTGTTTCTCATCTTCTCGTAACGGTATCTGGTGGTAGGCACTGGACAAGTCAATTGTACTGAACACTGAGTGACTAGATATTTGAGATAGAATATATTCAATACTTGGTAGAGGATAAGAATCCAGTAAAGTGAAACGATTTATAGTTTGGGAATAGTCTATTACCATTCGATTTTTGTGATTTTCGTTACTAGTGACCAGGACCTGTGCTCGCCAAGATGAATGACTTTCTTCTATTATTCCTTCAGCAAGTAATCTGTTTACTTCTTCACTAATAAACGCCCTGTCAATCATGGAGTATTTACGGGATTTACTTACTATAGGTCTGATATCTTTTGTTAGATTATGAAATAGAGGCGAGGGTTCTTATGAAATGTGAAACTTCTTACCCCACATTTAATTTCCCATTTTCAGCGGTTAAAATATTTCTTAAACCTTATGTTTTAGTATAATAGTATCCTACGAAAGGCATATAAGTTTTCTAGGCCATATTTATTATAATTACTACTATGCTAAGGTTAAATAAAAATGTCACAGGTTCTAAAAAGTGGTAATTTATTTTTGTTCAAATATACAAACATAGTTCAATATATGAAAAGTTTGAGTTAAAATGAGTACAGAATGTAGGTAAAAGAGACATATGAGGCATAATCTATATTTACACATATTTGTTTAACTTCCTCTCATTGATAGCATCTGTCACAAACCATCTTGATTTGGGTGTGGCAGGCACGGTTTCAGTATTTGTCGCAAGTCTTCCTAGTTTTCTTGTCTGCTGCTCTTGGACAAATGTGACATCGACTACCAGTTCCTATTGGCAGTGGCTGCTCTTGAGGCTCATCTGGTTCTTCAACACCTAAGAAAAGCTTGTTGCTTGGGTATTGATTCGAGATTCATCCGACGGTGAACAGCAGGCCTCATCAGCTCTATGGCCAAAGTTGTCAAATATTCCCTTCTAATGACATTTTCATAGTTGTTATTTGCCCTAAAAATATTCAGGGCATTTACACCTCCGATGTTGAACAGATGAAAAAAAAGGGTCAAAGGGCATCTTCTGGAATTTCTGCGGACATCATACTGGTGGCACATCTTATCGAGTATATCAACTCCAAACTTTGTTTCATTGTAATCTGTTATTATAAAAGGTTTTCTCTCGTCATTGGTGTTAGGGTCAATTTCACCGACTTTGTGCATTGTAGACAAAGCAATCACAGCCTTACCATTTTTCGGGACGTATGATACCAAAGCAGCCTTCTCTTGATAGCCAAACAAGCTACTCTTCCGTTCCCTGACTTTATCAGCCAAAACATTTGCAGGAACTTCACGCCTGTTTCCTCTCATAGTACCTAGAAGAGTTATTTCCCTCTCTCTTAGAAGTTCATCAGCAAGAGACAACGAGACAAACCAGTTGTCTGCTGTGACATTTCTTTTAGAGCTAGTAATTGGCTCAGTTAGGCGTAATACTAAATCGTGAAGTTTGTTACTCATGTTGAATGGCCCATTAGGCTGAACCCCAACATAAACTTCTAAGTTACTTGTATAAAAATTTGTAGCTGATATAAGAGCAAATACCTTTATGCCGTACTTCGCAGCTTTACTTGGAATATACTGGCGTAATGCACAGTTTCCCCGGAACGCCACCAATTATATTGTTCGTCAATTGTCAAGTAGTCACTGGGATTGAATGCGTTTTTTTAAGAGTTTGCCACAAACAATTCAAAGATTTCCCTTATTGCTGCCAGTTTATCTATAGACCTGCGCTGCTAACTACTGTAAACATCATCAAAAGAGAGCGCAACAGAAATCTGAAGCGATGTTCACTCACTCCCCACGCCCGTTCCATTTTTCATATTGAACATTTCCGTGACATTCTTCTGCTGGCTCGCATACCTAACTCCAACCAAGAACAAAATACCTATTAAAGCTCTTATTTCACATGAATCCGTCAATTTCGCATCTCAATCTATTCCAAAATTGGATTAAATCTTTCTTATATAAACATTAGTATAAGTGGCAATTTTATTTATTACATTATCATCGAAAATCCACTCAATGTGTATTTTGGCATTTTTAGAAAGACCTCTAGGTCCAGGCATATGAAATTTAGGTATTATATTATGAGCCGGTGTTCGAGATCGCAATTTGAGGTTCTATGTACCACCTAGTTTCTTTATCTTTGCCAATGTAAATTTCGCAGCTATCAACGTTGGGACTCACCTCTACAGTTTCGTCATCCTGTTCCATAGGTGTGGAATTTCTATTATTATTTATTATTCCAAGCCTTACCTCATTACTGTCATCAGAATAATGTTCATCTTCGCTAAAAGGATTTATTTCAGTAAAGTCCTCCTCTGATTCATCGGGATCTTGAGAGCCTAACACGCTCTCACAATCACTCCCCAATTCTTCTAACCACTTACGCAATTGGTTCCGATCACAATCAGACATTTTATTTGGAATAAAACAATAAAAATGTAAAAGAAAATATTCCACTAAAAACTCAATATTTGAAAAAAAAACACTGACACCTTTAGTCGCGTGGGGTAATATGTTATCACCAGGTAGCGCACTTGTATAGAAAGTTGATAAAACACAAACAAACAGTATTACAAGAGAGCTGAAACTGCACTAATAGGTTCAGAGAGAGTAAGAGATAAGGTAACGGGATGTTCAAGGTCACCAGTCTTGCCAACTGTCAATGGCAACAAAAACTATACGCCTGGGGCGACCACTGGAGTGTTAAAAGATTTAATTTGTCTTCTGATGTTAGTTCTTCTTTTTAGTTATTTTTGCAAGAAAGCTCTCAAAGGCTTTTCGCCAATGCTTCCATAGCTGAGTTGAGTTTTCAGAATTAGGTTCTGTATCAAATCATGTTGGTTTCAAATAACTTTCCATTTCAGCAAAAATGAACATTAAATTAAATTATGTAAAATTAACAAAAGGCCTAAATTTTTTTTAAATAAGATGAAAAATTGTCATAAAAGAGAAAACCTTTACAAAATTAATCAAGGTTTTATTCATCTTAAAACTAGACATAACTGTTAGCATGAAAATAAACATTAAGTTCTTATTAAAAATTTAACATAATGATAACATAAGAATTAAACATATGATAAACACTGTAACACTTGCAGTCCTGCAACGAAAACATTGTATGATTTTAATTAGTAAATTCCCATAGTGACTAAAAACATAGAAGAATGGTCTGGTAGATAAAAAAGACGCAATATATAATAATAGATATTTATAATTCTTGTATACATATATAAATTCATTTATGACGCAAAATAATTAAAGTATAATCATTTAAATAAACATAAAGTAAAAAATAAGCAGACTATAAAAAATAAAGAATTAAAAAGCAGACTTAAAAACATTAACGAGTGAAAAATATATAATATGTATAAAGTGTATAAGAGTTCAAAAAAACGGTGGTGTGTTTAAAAAGAACAGTAAAAAAGATTAAAGAAATGGTCGCATAATAAACAATTTCAATCACATAAGTACTAAATGCAACAAAGTTGTAAAGAAAAACATATATAAGAACTTATCATACATCATACATGAATGTTTACATCAGTGCGCACAATAAACTTGATCTGGATCTGTGTGATCGTAAAAACTGGCATTGGTCAAAAAGGCCATGAACAGCTCTCTTGAAAAAAAGATGGCGAGAAGTTAAGTTAAACTGGTGTATGTGATGAAAGTAAAATTCATAAATATGTAGTTTTCTAATATAGGAGAGTGATGGCTGATATGTCAAAGTGAACTTGGAGTGATATAGCGTTGATGTACGCTTCGGCGTTAGAATCCATCGAATATTTTCAATGTAAAGTGAACTTATAAAAATGTGACCATGAGGTCGGGCTTTGGTGTGTGTTGAACATGGTAGCGTGGTGAAGATATCCGTTATAATCCGGTAAATCCTAGGTTAAAACACTTGTGTGAACGATTTCGTGAGTATATATGGCCATACATTGAATATTATTAGTCTGCATTTTAAATTTTTTGAAAAACTTTTAAATATAACTTTTTATTTTTTTGGAAATTGCGTCTAAGCCTAGTCTACCTAAATTGTAACTTGTATCTTATATAACTTAAATTGTAACTTGTATTTTGTATGAATTGTGGATAATCTGTTTTATTTGTGTCAAGATGAAGATAAACTTGTCTGTGTATAATCAATTTTTTAGAATGAGTGAGTAAAAACATAGTTGTTCCGCCACAATGTCTTGAATTTCTTTTGATCAGCCATGAATTCCTGTTAGTGAGTACTTTTCCAGTCAAAGATACACGACCTGAGAAATTAAGTTAATTACAAAGAATTTTTTATAAATAATGATATATTCATAGTTAAGAAAGCATAGGAGTACGTTGTATGTGGAATATTGAATTATTTTTTTTTTAGAGTTAAAATGAAGATTTATAAGGTTATATGAAGGAAGGTTTATAAGGTTTAAGGTGGATTTATAAGTTGAAATAAGGTGAGTTACATGGTGAATAATTTTTGTAGTGAAGATTGAAGAGAGAGGAGTATTTTTTATAATTAAAGTTGTGTAGCAAGCGACGAATATTGAAGTTAAATAAGAGTGATAAAGTGTAGGTGAGTGATAATCCACATACGTGTTTTTTATTAGTTTGAACATTTTTTATTTTTCAAGTTTTTTCGACGACCACATTTTTTTTTAACAGTTATAACCAATCAAATTTTTATTTTTATAACGCCTAACGTTATAACACATGTAAACAAACAGTATTATGAACTTTCACCTCAAATAACTTTAAAATCTCATTTTTATTTAGAAATTTTTATTTATCTGAAATTATTTTTATTCCATATTTATTTACCCTTCCTGCTTTACAAATGACTCTATTTAGTTTTTAGTTACAATTAAAATTTTTTAAGTTTTTCTTTTTTATCTTATATTTATTCTTATATCTTTCAAACAAATTATCCGATTAAAATTATTTTAAATGCTTTTTATAAAACTCATTCTCCTCTATTTCTATTTAGTTAAAATTAACAACTAATTTTATGTTTTAACATGTCACCTTACGTTAGCAGTAAATCGGACAAAGTTGTGCCATTCTGAACAGGAATAATTTTGTCTAATCCTGTCTGTACTTGGTTTTATCTTGTTTCAAATGCTTACGTCATACTCCTATATGAATCCAACTGACTTTATTTTTGTTACTTTTTAAAATAAACTCTTGA
The DNA here is from genome assembly GCA_018207615.1 of Philaenus spumarius. Taxonomy (NCBI): domain Eukaryota; kingdom Metazoa; phylum Arthropoda; class Insecta; order Hemiptera; family Aphrophoridae; genus Philaenus; species Philaenus spumarius. Next base: position 30,018 of record JAGFPH010006049.1, on the reverse strand, counting down.
AAAACTCGAATTTTATCTTTAACATGCTTAATTCACTTTAATCCTTTCTTAATTGTAATGAATTTAACCCACTTTTACTCTAATTAATTAATTAAACTTTCTCTAATTAATTTCACTTAATTGTTGCCATTGTGATAGGCCAATTAGCTGTCACAAGATGTAGGCTGGTGACTACCCCCTAGATAAATTTTTGTTGTACTAGCATTGGTTTGAGAGATGAAAACCTTGATATTAGTCGGACAACAGTATGGTTTATAATATATGCTACATTTATGAGGTAATTCCAGAACTACAACAGCATGATACTGTCGATATATATTCAGATGGAGCAGCTCCTCAAATTTTAACCCAATGAAAATTTATATATCAGAAATATTTGTTAATCCTGTGATGTCTTCTATCCTGTCTCCTGGGAGCTCCAGACCTAAACTAATTGGATAATTTGGCTGTGGGGCATTTTAAAGGATCGCGGTACTGCTCAAAACCAGCGCCAGTTGAAGAACCGAAAGAAGCAGTTATTAAACAAAATAAGTAAAATAAATGCTTCACTTTAAGACAATATGTAAAATAAAAGAAAAACTACTGCTTCCCCAGAGAGAAAATGACAGTCCCTTGGAACACATGTCTTAAGTGTTTTAAATTATAAATCCACTATAATTAGGACTAGCATATGTATCATGTAAACACAGTATGAAATGTATAACAAGAGAAAACATGATTATAAAAGAGAGAGTACATACTGTAATGGTACCAAAATGCGATGATAAACTAAATCGAAGATACATCATATCAGGGATCATTTCATTAACCAATCCCTGATAGCACTAATAAAAATACTCATAGCCCATTACCTTCACATTCCATTTCAAACATTAATACAAAATCATTCACCATGTTTGTAAACCCATGTAGTATTAAGTTTATTTAGGACAATATAACAACAAAATAAATAAACGGTACCAGGAACTGGCACATACTTTCTCACAAACACATTTAAATTACTAAACAGATTCACTGTGACTTGTAGGGTGGGGTAGGAGAGTTTTTTTATTAAAGTTGGAGATTAACTAATAAATATTATTATTATTATTATCTAGAGAGAAAACTATTTGATCGATTTCGAAAAAATTTGCACCAAACACGTCAATTAGGTCTTTATAGAAGCACGTAAAAAGGTTTTGACATTTTTTTTAAACAACCCGCTTTATGGCCAAAAAACCCCCAAAAATCAGTTATTATTATTATTATTAGCTAAACAAGAATTTTTAGAAAGATGCGGGTTTTTGTATATGGTAGGGCACATTAAAGGCTACAAATAAGCCAAATTTTATCAAAATCGTTAGAGCCGTTTTTTTATAAAAAAATAATAACTGATTTTTGGGGGTTTTTTGGCCAAAAAGGAGGTTGTTTTTCAAAAATTTTCAAAACCTTTTTTCGTGCATCTATACAGGCTTACTGGACATGTCTGGTGCAAATTTGGTTGAAATCGATCGAATAGTTTTCTTTCTAGCTTTGTATACTTTTATTAAAGTAGGCGATTAACTAATAAATATTATTATTGTTAGCTAGAGAGAAAACTATTCGATCGATTTCGAACAAATTTGCACCAAACACGTCAATTAGGTCTTTATAGATGCATGTAAAAAGGTTTTGAAAAACAACCCCCTTTATGGCCAAAAAGCCCCCAAAAATCAGTTATTATTATTATTATTATTAGCTAAACGAGAATTTTTAGAAAGATGCGGGTTTTTGTATATGGTAGGGCACATTA
>JAGFPH010006049.1:9853-28147 GCA_018207615.1 Philaenus spumarius | reverse complement strand
ATGCATGTAAAAAGGTTTTGAAAAACAACCCCCTTTATGGCCAAAAAACCCCCAAAAATCAGTTATTATTATTATTAGCTAAACGAGAATTTTTAGAAAGATGCGGGTTTTTGTATATGGTAGGGCACATTAAAAGCTACAAATAAGCCAAATTTTATCAAAATCGTTAGATTAGAGCCATTTTTTTATAAAAAAAATAACTGATTTTTGGGAGTTTTTTGGCCAAAAAGGGGGTTGTTTTTCAAAATTGTTCAAAACCCTTTTTCGTGCATCTATACAGGCGTACTGGACATGTCTTGTGCAAATTTGGTTGAAATCGGTCGAATAGTTTTCTCTCTAGCTTTGTATACATACAGACATACATATAGACATACAGACATACATACAGACATACAGACAGACATTTTGTAAAAACCACTTTTTTGGACTCAGAGGGTCCCAAAACGGATTTTTCCACAAAAATCTCAACATCCATCTTCGTATAGCATATGAATATATTCAAGTATTAATTTCTTTACTATAATATTAATAACTTCTAAGTCATTTGAAAATCAATATGAAATAAAAAATAATTAAAAGGCAATATTTATATTTTTGTATCTTTATCTTGATATATAATTGAAGGGTTCCATTCCATAACGTTGTAAGTGCCATTTTTAGGTAAATTGAGATATCTACGCCAAAACGTTTTAAGTACCACAAGCCATATGATATGTTGAAAGTAGACTGATACTATCACTATTGGTGGAGAAATAAGGAACTAAAGATATTGAAACTCCAAAACGTTTCAAGTACCACAGTCATGTGGCTTGCTTCTTTTGTAAACATCAAAACGTTTCAAGTATAGATAAAATCATATAGGATGGCGCGTAGGGCGGGTAGTGCGAGTGAGACAGAGTACCTATCCCACCACACTTCCCCTCCTAAGTTTAGGCGGAGCATTGTACAGTCAGTCGGCTTACAGTATTTACAGTACGATTTTTTTAACCGTGCCCTCGGCCACGATGTACTAACCTGGATGATAACGTTAGAAATCGCTCCGTCTACTCCACGAAAACTGAGCCGAGCGGCGTGAAACAGCGAAAACCGAGCTTCAATAACACTGTCATTTAATACACTTAGAAGCGATGTAAAATTATGAAACTTTCACGGATACGCAGATAAGAACCATACGATTCGTATGATGTAAAAGAAAATCAATTACAAAACCTATTTCATATTTAAAAAATCAATATTACAACAATGTTCTTTAATAATGACATGAAATTTTCACACCGCTGGAAAGTTTTTTATTTGTTGGTCAGAGACAAAGTGTTCGCGAGAAAGTTTTAGACAAAGGTCCAAATTAAATATTTTATTTGAAACATTTTTTCGTTTGACTTACGGTTTGCTCGGTACAGCGGTATAATGTGTGCGTTTCAATTAAAACTACACCTGGCCGGGCCGTGCCGCCAGGTCGTGTTTGGCATTATTTACCTTAACCACACCACAGTATTATTATTCGAATACTCGAACAAGAGACAAGTAGTCTATGACTCATTCAAGTAGTTTTTATTTCAATAATTTTATTCATTCATTTTTGTTTATTCGAAGTTTGTGGAACTGCCTTTACAATCCCTCCCCGCTACACCGCTCGGTTAAAAAAATCGTACTGTACTTTATGTTAACGAGACATTTTAAATAAAACATGTACTAAACACGCTTAAAATACGATTTAAATTAAAGGCTATTTTATAACTTATAAAGTAGTTTATTATAAATTTACTATAGATATAAGTAAATAGAAAAATAGTATTTATTAACATTACATTAAATAATTTACTGTCCAACTCTTCAAATAGTTTCTTATGAATTTAGTATAGATATAAAAAAAACAATATATTTACATTACATTAAATTATTAACTGTCCCGCTCTTCAATTCAGTTAATTATTATAAATTAACTATAGATATAAGAAAAAGAAAAAAACAATATGTTTACATTAGGCTATTACCTGATAATATTGGTTGCGCTTATTTGCAAACGATTTGTGGACAAACCAAACATCTAACTGAAAAATGTTTGAAATAAAATATGTAGATCAACTAATTTTCTACAACTTTGCCGCTGGAAGTTTCTTTCTACCCTAAAAATATAAAAAGTTTACGCTTTACTACTTTTTCATGTCCCGATTAAAAAAATCGAAGTATTTCTTATTGTATAAATTCCGAACATTTACTAAACTGGAAGATATTTATACTGTTAGTTGCAACATATCACGCAGATTACAAATATATAAAATTTGTCCTATTTAAATAATCCTAGTACTGTGCAGAAGCTTGTAATTGAAAACGCGTCCAATACTAAAAATTGCTCGGCGGCCCTCTAATCGATGGATTTGACACAGACTGTATTTTTCTTACAAAACGACAAAGACTGGTGTTGGAGGGAGAAGGGCATTACTGCTTCTGCGCAAACCACGCGCCATCCTAAATGGTACTACCTATACCATTGCTGTTTCATGTTATACTTGATCAGCTGGAGTTACTTTAAGGTTATGTTTGGAGAGCTTGTGTAAGCTTACTGTGCTGCAGATTAGTTTATGTGATTAAATTTCGTTATGGAACAGTTAGATGATACAGTTTGTGGTAAAAGAAGACAAAGTAAACCATTGGCATGGGGCAAAAATGTAAGAAAACACAGAAGACATTCTGGTAATGAATATATTAACTGTAAAGGCCAAAATGTGGAGGCTAAGTCTGCACCTCTGAGGGTGAGTTAAAAATGATTGTATGTTTAATAGTTTTAAAAAGATAAAAGTTTATTGTTTTTATTTAAAGTATTTTTATTGGTTGAAGTAGAGTTATTGTGTAGGGTCTGTAATTACTTCTAATCCTATGGAGTTGTTCTGGTGTTTTTTTTTTTATTTTAGAGGAAAGAAGGGTTCTAGTGCTGTTCAACATTAGTAGCCTTATTTTTATTAGATAATAGTATATTCTAAAATTACCTAAATTAGGCTTTCAAGCCTTTAGTAAATGAAGCGGCAATAGCAAAGCCGATCTTAGTAAAGTCTAAGCTAGCGTAGCTAAACACATCTAGCCTAGGTTAGACACTTAGTTTAGAAGTTACACGTTATTATTATCTGTGTAATCTCGCATTTAGTTTTACTCCTTAAATCTAAAATACTGTAGGCTTTTTATAGTTTTAAAATATTATTGGTTTTTTTCAACAACAATGAATTAATTACGAGCCACAATAGTCAAAATAAAAGTCTTCGAGGCCTGTTGTACGTTTTATGTTTTAACAATCAAGGGCCTAATGCCAAATATTTCTTTTTAGGCTTCCTTCAAATGCAGACATGCTTGTCATGACATTACATTGAGGACCAGACAAGAACTTTATAAACAATTCTATGAAATAGATTATAACAAACAGCAAAGTTTTATTAGAGGATTGGTTCGTCCGACACTGATCGCAAGAAGGCGTAATGGCAGATATGAGCTACCAGAAGAAAGTTGCCGACAACGATCTTTCAAATACCTACTCCCTGTCAAGACATCTGAACTCCAAGTTTGTAAAAAAACATTCTGCGAAACCTTTTCTATAACTCCTAGACGTGTGCAGCTCCTTGCAGAAAAAATTCTTTCTGGCAAAATGGATGTTGGTGACAAAAGGGGTGGAGCAAGGAAGAAAAAAAATAGTGACTGGAAGCCTAAAGTAATACAACATATAAAAACGTTTCCATGCACAGAGAGTCACTACAGCCGACGTGATAATCCAAACAAACGTTTTTTTTCGTCTGACCTGTCTGTGGCCAAAATGTATCGGGCATTTTTAGAAGCTTACGAACATGTCAATATTGATCCAAAGCCAGTTTCACGACAATGGTACCATAAAATTTTTAATGAAAATTTCAACCTCTCCTTTGGCCAACCAAGAACAGATACGTGTTCTTTGTGTGATCTTTTAAAAATTAAATTGGACGAGGCCGTAAATCCAGATGAAAAGAAAAAGGCGCAAAATGAGATGGAAATTCATCACCGAAGAGCTGAAATGGCCCATAAATGTATGAAAGAAGATGTCTTAGATGCAAAAGAACATGGACAAACCCTTGTTTTAAGTTTTGATATGCAGCAGCAGATATTTATTCCTAAACTGACACACTCTCAAATGTTTTACAGTAGACAGTTTGGAATGTGGAACTTTGGTGTACATGTTGAAAACAAAGATACAGCCATTATGAATATGTGGGCAGAAACTGAAGGTGGGAGAGGCGCTACAGAAATTGGTAGTTGCCTGTATAATGTCTTAACTACACACATCATAATAGATTTAATGGGAACAATGCCAAGAAAACTGGTTCTTTGGTCAGACAACTGCTGTTCCCAAAATAAAAACCAGTACATTATTGGTATGTACCTTATTTTAATAGCAAAGGGATATTTTGAAGAAATAGTACACAAGTTTCCAACGTGTGGCCATACATATTTGTCATGTGACAGGGACTTTGGCTTAGTAGAAAAAAAGTTTAGAAAAGAAGCTCCACAAGTTCCACAAGATGTACTTCACTTATTAACTTCAACAAGGCTGACTAGCCCTTTCATAGTTGTTGCACCTCCACCTTTTTTTGACTGGAAATCTCTTGCGCATGAAACTTTAAATACAGGGAAGCTGAGAATCATGCAAGTAAGTGAGATAAGGGTCTCGAGCCAGAACTTTGGTGTCATTGAAACTCGACTAGGTCACTCTGCATCTGTTCCATGGATTTCTACAAATGTTTTGAAACCGGGTATTTCTGAAGAGTTCTTTGCGAACTATAATCTCAACGAGAAAGACAATCGCCGTAAAATCCCAGAACCAAAGATAAAAGATCTAAAAGAAATGCTTCCATTCATGCGACAAGCAGCCAGGCAGTTTTATGAATCAGTGCTAGCTGATATCCATAAACAAGCTTAACCTTCCATCGGGCGCTTCACGAAGGTTACCTCCGAGTCACTATTTATTTTTTTTAACATTACTTTTGTAAGACTGCCAGTCTTGGTATACTTCCCGAACCTCTTTCTTAAAAAAGATAATCGCCCGATCGAAGGTTAAAACACTTAAAATCTCTTAATTTTTAAAGAAAAATCTATGTAAAAAATATTTGTTTTGAATTTTGTGTTTGTAATTTTGTATCTTTGGTATGTACTTACAAAGTTTTTGTTCTTTCAAAATGAAACATTTCAGGCATTTAAAACGATTTGATGTTTCAAAGGGGAATTTTTTTTTTATTGTTATGTGTCATTATGTTTAATAAATACTGTTTGTTCCATCTATTTAAGTTGTATTTATTCATATACAAAAGTTTCTCAACCCTGTAAATTTAGTTATATGTTGTACAACAGGCCTCCTAGTTTTTTGCTTCTCTTGAACAGTTTGTTATTTGGCACTTAGAACGTTATGGAATGGAACCCTTCAATTAATCTAGGCCTACATACATACAACATTTTACAAATAGGCCTACAGTTTTATAAAATTATACCTACATTTTTCAACATTTTACTGTTTCAAAATATTTAAAACATTTAAACTATCTGATAAATGTCAAAATGAAATAAACATATAACAACTTTTCTTCCTTTTCATTCTTGATATATATAATAATATATTATGTAAATAACACATTTTAACAAACACTAGACCTACAGCTGTTAAGAATAAATCTCCGCTTCTGTTATGTAACAGCTGATATAAAATATGCATTCGTCTTATTATGTTGTAGACTCCATAGACTCTACAGTCTACATTTAAATGTTAAAAATCCCAATCGTCATAGACCCAGTTAGATATAGTTTATTGTTTGTAGGCCTAAGTAGTTTCTTCTGAATATTGACCTAAACAATCATGATTGAAAAACATTGCCAATGACTTTTAACCTCAAAACAGATCAATATAGCCTACATTACTTCTATAACAGTTTGAAAATACCTATACATGTTTAGCGTGAGAAGGCATATTGTATTTAATATTTTGCAATTAATAAAAAGGTTGTATACTATAATTATATACATTTAATTGATCTAAAGTGCCGTGATTTTTCACGGGTTGTCACTACTGTAGTACATAGCCTACATAATACAAGATAGAGCTAGCGCATGCGCATTACGGTTTGGAGAACAAAATCTTGGTAGAACAGCATCTTTATATATAATACGTGAAGCCGTTTTTTGTAAACACAACTCCTCCCTTATTTCTGGACCAATTTTAATGTTTGAGGTTTTAAAAAATTCGTCTCATTTCGTAGTTTTGCAATAAGGTTTTAGATGTCAAAAATTCTTATCCCTAATGGCGTGAGCTAATCTCAAAGGTCGGGTTTTCCCCATAAGATTAACATGGAAAATATTTAAAAACAATTTCTATACAAAACAGCTGTTTATAATAAGAAACAAACTAATCCAGCTGATTTCGTGGATGTAAATAACGATGATTACAGTATTCAGAAGGTTATAAAAACATTTTAATACAAAACAGCTGTTTATAATAAGAAACTAACTAATACAGCTGCTTTGTGGAAGTAAATATTGATTTTTATAAGGGAGGAAATGAATTATTTATTCAAATTATAAAATTTACGAACTAATTTGTTTTGAACATTTAACATCATTTACCATCTTAGTTTTGAGGTTATTATTTATAACTTTTTTGTTAGGTTTTTGATTAAGTGTAGACCTGAGCCTTACTGGTTCTTTTAACCTTTATTATTATCCCAGATACCGTACCTTATTCATTACTGCTGTTATAAAATATAAGAAATAATTTGATTTGAACATTTAACATTATTTACCATCTTAGTTTTGAGGTTATTATTAATCCTACACTTTTATTAAAATAAAACATAACATATGTTTTTAGAAGGTCGCACCGGGGGTTGGCGTGCGGAGCACGCAGGGGTCTCCCCTAGTAATTCTGAATTTCTGAATCGTTGTATCAAGTAAAACGTGTGACACCGTCTCTTAATATGGATATTAATAACATTTTGAACCAACTAATCTGTCATAATCGCATCATTAGACTCAAACTAATCTTAAAAAAGACTTTTCAATTCATTTCAAGTTGCGGTTAGTAAGATATGGGAAACAATAAATTTCAAGTATTATGTATAGTAGTGTTCCATAGTTTTCCGTTTTTGAAGTGAAACTTTTATATCAACGTAGTGAAAAAATTTAATATGGCAAAAAATATAATTTATTGTTACATAATATAATCTAACTTTTGGTTTCTCAGTATCAATTACTGTAAATTATCAATTACCGTGTATTATCCAATTAATAGGCCTCCTATTAAATTCTAATATGTCCTACTTATTTTTAAATAGGATTTTTAGACATGATGGTTTCTTTTTTTTAAATTCCTTAACGCAAAATTTTATTGGTTTGTGTATATTGAAACATGTGTTGGTTCAGTTTAGGCAAACCTTATATATTATTTTGTACTAGCCAGACTAGCTAGGCATCCGAATCATCTGTTTTATTTATTTTATTCAATTCGTTGCTATGGTAATGAATGTAAATACATTCAAGAAAAATATGACTAGGCCTAACCTAAAATTATATTTAACTTATTTTTCCTGCCTCAACGGCAACATACACACATAATTTATGTTTTTGAGTACATCTTTTGCATAAGACGTTTTGAATTGTATAAGATTCATCTTTAAATTGTCGTTTTTTAGTTTTTGATAATGATGCATATTTATTAGTATTACAGCTGTTAGACACTATGGGTTTAACGCTTAACTTAATAATGTGATTTTTTCCGACTAAACTTACAAATAAATATTGAAATAAAATTGTTTTGATCAAAATGAGTTCTAGCGTATGTTACTCATGAATAGTGTAGTTTTGAATAAAAAAAAATCATTAGGTTCAGTAGTTCCGAGATTATCCCGTACATACAAATAAACAAATTTTACCCCGTGGGGGAGGGTGTAGGGGGTGGGGGTGACAAAATGCACCTCCTTGGAGCCTAACGAATCTATGGTCAAAATTTCAGCTCGATCCGTTAAGTCTACGAGGCTGTAGCCCTGTCAAAGAACGAGAAGGAGAAGGAGATGGAGAAAAACGTGAAAAAGTCGATTTTTAAACTTCTATAGCTCCAACACCTGATGGTCCCAAGAGTTGAAATTTGTTATACGTCCTCACGGGTCATTCGAGAATGAGTGTATGAAAAATCAACCCTCAAGGACTCCATGGGACTGAGCTACGGGTGGGTGAAAACCCCTACTTGTGTTGTCGTGTAAACAGTGTCTTGGTCACTTTTTCGAGTTTTCGCTTTTTATGGCGGGCGGGACGCTCTCGCGTCCCTAGATAATTATATACGATAATACTGGTTAAAATAGAATACAATGTACTACGTTTAGTAAAACTGTTTGTTAGTTCACTACCCAGCCACTAGAAGCACTGAAGATAGTTTCAACTTATAACATTAAATTACCTATCTCTTCTTGGTATTATTATGTCTGGCATTAGGTAGCCTTATCTAGAAGATCCATAATCAAAGGTAGAGCACATAATATATATACTTAAAAATCCTGATTTTTATTCACTCACTTCCTACAGTTTACTTAACCGATTTTGATGATTCTTTTTTTACTTAAAAGATAATTTCAAGTTCTAAGTCACTGTGAAGCTAAATATTTGACTACATTCCGAGTTTTAAAATTGCAGCAGTATGCTACAACAAAATTAATAGGAAATAGTTCGTTCTAAACAGCTGCTGATAACCTAATTGTATTTCAAATAATTCGACTACGAAGCTGAACCGCTGACGTGAGTTGAGCAAATTTCCAAAATTAAGTTTATAGGCTTCAGGGTTTAAGTATTAGGGTTTCAAGTGTTTCAACCAACAATATGGGAAATAGGTCTATTCACGACGATGCTGAATAGCTGCAAAATGCTTCGCACGCCATTCCGCATATTGGGAGTATGTTCAACTCACAAATTATTGAGTGCTTCGCACGCCAACCCCCGTATTGGGAGTATATTCAACACACAATTCATTGCGTGCTTCGCAAGCTAACCCCCGTATTAGAAGTAACTTCAATACACAATGCATTGCGCGCTTCGCACGCCAACCCCACGGTAAGATCCACCACATGGGTTTGAACCTGGTACTTCTATGGTATTTTACGTTTTGGTTGATTTTGTGGGAACGAAGCTAGCTATAAGGTCGTGTAAAAAACAAAATGTGCAGAATAACATCCTACATTTATATTTGTAGAAAAAACTTTAAAAAACATTTATTCTCGTAGGAAAAATCTTTAAAAAAATATATACTTCCGGTCAAAAAACGTGCTTCCGGTTGTTGGATTTTTCTGGCTAACGAACTCATCCGAGCGACATATACAACCAACAAGTGTACTAAATTTGGACCAAATCGGTTTAAAATGCGGCCGCTAGAGTGCGAACACATATATATATATATACATATATGATTTTTAATGGCACACCAAAAAGTTTTCTGGGGACCATGATTGGTAATCATTTGCTACTCCCGACCTTGGGTCTTCCCATTAGGGCCACTGCAATAGCTCAATTTTCCTATGAAAATTCGCTAATAAATAAGTTATTTACTTTACTCTGTTAACAGTGATGATTTAGGTTATGTTATTGTTGATGTGTTTTAGGTCTATTTTGTTGCTGTGTAGGTTGGTGTGTAATTGAACTATGAAGTTTTGTTTAGGCTTTCTTTTAGTCATCCCTGATAATAAATGAAAGTAATATTGTTAATTAAGATACGTGGTAAATGTGATGAATGTTATAGAAACAATTAATTGCACACATGATTGGTTTCCATAGCAACCAATGACTGTTTATAGTTTGTTAGATTTCATTATAATATGTAGGCCTATTTTATTCTGAAGATCAGTTTCTGTAGGTATAGTTTAAAGTTAATAAAAGCCTTATATACTTAAAAGGTTCTAAGTCTTTTATTCATCCACAACACTACAATTTTATTAAACAAGCAGAATCTCTAGAAACTGCCTCTTTTCAATCAGAACAGTATATTCAGTGTCCAACTTACAGTACAGCTAGTTCTACATTAACAGACATATAAGTAATTCTAATAACTATAAACCTAATACTGCATTAAAAGTCGGTCCTACTCCTATACTAGAATCAAGCCAAATAAATGGTTCACAGACTTCTAATGAATTATTAACTGCTTCTATTCCTAAATATTTGAATAAATGTTAAAATATATCCAGAAATAGGCCGTGTATCAATGGCCTCAACATCCTTGACTTCTCAGCTTGAGGGTTATATACTAGCTGATCTTAGACTGCCTAAACATGATTATCCGAACCTTAAACTTTCTGTTCTTAATGAGTTGTGTGCTGATGTTCTTATAGGACATGACGTAATGAAAATGCATTCTAAGATCGATATGTCATTTGGTGGCAAGCGTGACACTCTTCAAATTTGCAATGCAGCCCCAGCTCTTGTGCAGCCTCATAAGTTGTTTGGCAATCTATCCCCAGACTGTAAACCTATAGCTACTAGATCCAGGCGGTATTCCGAAGAAGACACCCAGTTCATCAAATTAGAAATTTCTAAACTGCTGTCAGAAGAAATTATAACAGACAGTATATCTCCATGGCGTGCACAAGTACTAGTGACTAGAAACGGTAATCGTGAAAGCAGGCTAGTTATTGATTATTCTCAAACTATAAATAAGTATACTTTGCTTGATGCATATCCTTTACCGGATGTAGATAGTGTAGTAAGAAAGGTTGCTAATTATACAGTATTTAGTTCTATTGATTTGAAAGATGCTTATCACCAAATCCCTATATTACCAGAGGAGAGGCACTTTAAGGCTTTTGAAGCTTGTGGTAAATTATATGAATTTACTAGAATTCCTTTTGGCGTTACTAATGGAGTGGCTTGTTTCCAACGAGTGATGTACAAAATAATCCATGATGAAGGACTTAACGGAGTCATAGCTTACCTTGATGATATTACTGTGTGCGGAACATCAGTTTCAGATCATGACCAAAATCTGTCAAAGTTTCTTTCCTGTGTACAAAAATATGGGCTAGTTATAAAACATAAGAAAAGTATATATTCGAGGAAAATTATAAAACTTCTTGGACATTTGGTAAGTCATCAAGTAATTAAGCCTCAGTGCCTGTTTAACCGTGCATGAGAGTGAATCGAAATTTTCTGTATCGTTTCTCGTTACAATCGTAGACACGCAAGTTGATCGTAGTTATAATTAATATCTACCTGTAGTTGTTTAAATGTAGTTTCCTAACCTTCATTAATTGTTTTAAACAAGTAACTAACCCAATAATCTATATTCAAGGCAAATAATAACACATAGCCCAATATCTAACCTAATTTTAACACGGCTGGACCTGTCTTTCAGGTCTGGCCATTGACGACCCACCCTCCGATACGGAGACAGAAGGGCAATACAATCTATTCTAAAAATTAATGAACAATTATCTAAAGAAAACTCATCAGTAGTTATTAAAAGAAAACACGATAGTTTAAGTCCTTCAAACTCTTCTAATGAACTTACTCACCAGAACAGTAGTAGTCAATTAATTCCACCACCACCAAAAAAAAACCACAAATAAAAAAATTATATGAGTTAAATAATGAAGGTCCATATGAAGTAATCATTCAACCTAAAAATAATATTAAAATTCATCCTATAAAAATAGGAAAAATAATAGAAAGTTCCAAAGAAAACATAGAATATATAGTTAGAAAAGGCAATAGCCTATCAGTCATTTGCGGTTCTCCAATGGATGCAAACAATTTAATCGATAATCACATATTAAATGAGTATAATAATGTATTTATCCCTTCCCACAGAGTGGAAACAATAGGGTTAGTTTTTATAGAAAAGGACGTAAACGTAAACGAAATAATAGAAGAAAGTTATAGCTCCATAAAAATAATTTCAGCATTAAGAATTACCAAAAAAGGTGTAGATGGAACAATATATGATTCTAATGCAGTAAAGGTAACATTCCAAGGTAACATTTTACCAAAAGAGATTAGGCTAAATTACGTAATAATACCAGTTAGGCAATACTTCGCCCCGGTCATGCAATGTTTCTCTTGTTTCTTATATGGGCACCGAGCAAGTGCCCCATGTAAGAAAGACAGAATAAGAATATGTAGGGTTTTCGGAGAAAATTTTCATGGTCAATGTGATAAGGAACCCAAATTAAATGTATTCATTGTGATGGGAATCATACAAGCAATAGTAAATCATGCCCCGAATATGAGAAACAAATCGCAATCAAATCACGAATGACATTATTCAAGGAAGATTTTTTTACAGCCTCCAAATTATTTCCTATAAATTATAAACCAGCAAAAAAATATAGTAAATACAATCATAAATCTTTTGCAGATACTGCAAGAACGCCTTACAGCTTGAAAAACAATAAAGAATTCCCTGAACTAAGGACAATCAACAATAATTGTAAGAATTGTAATAAAGCAGGGCCAAGTAGGAAAATCCCACATAGTTATAATAAATATGATATTCTCAGTGACAATGAAGAAATACAAGACAGCCCAACAGACAGCACATTGACAATAAATAGTACCGTTACAAACTCAAAAAGACATTTTTCTAAATATAGTTACCAAAATCACAAAAACCCAAGAATCCAGAACCGGCCAATAACATTAAGTTATGATAGGGCATCAAAACAAGACAAACAATTGGATACAGAATCAAGTAAATATACAGATGGAACAAATAATATAAATCCAGAAAACAATCCAGTAAATAATAAACCTAACAAAGAAACAATGAGACCAAATTTCCCAAAAAATGAACCATATGACAACTTGATTAAAAACATAAAATTCAGAAAACAATTACAAACATGGCTAAAAAACATCTACTTAAAAAAAAGAATACATCAATCCACAGGATAATGTGTTCAAAGAACTAATAAAAATAATAAAAAAAACAATAGCACCTTAAATGAAAATACAACTATCCTACAAAAAAAAAAACATAATCTTATGATACGTAAAAACACATCCTTATATATAATTCTGTAAGCGAAATTTTAGATTCAAAATTGTGGGAATTTGGTAAATCGGAGGATGATGGTAGAGGTAACAAATTAAAGGTATCCATTCAAGGAACGAGGGAAAAATATAATTTTTTTCTAAAATTAAAAACTAAGGGGTTTTTAGGTCCCCGAAAAACGAAAAAGGCCCATAAGAAATACATGAGAATTTAAAAACATCTGCTTTGTTTACATTAAAACATTTGGTATTAAATAAATAAATTAAAAACACAAAACAGTTGTTCAGTAGTTTACATTAAAACATTTATTTGATCTATACTATGAAACAACTCAAAATGACGTACAATATATAGTTTTCTAAAAGAAATTAAAAAAATAATAATAAAAATAACTATAACAATTCCAAATATTGCATTAATCCAAAATGAATAATTAAAAGAAGAGACCCCGACGCGATCTAGCGGTGAAATAGTAAACTAACCCCGTAATCGCTACAGACGAGTTTCCCTAACCAAATTAAACTTTTAAACATAAGAATTAACCGTATCTAAATAACAATTTAGATTACGAATTATTTAACCCATCATCGGATATAAATAAATGGTCGAAACAGAGGAAAACCATTCAAAATTAAAACATATTAGCATGCATTCGGCCTACTTTATAAAAGACAAAAATCTTAAACACGTGAAGTAAATTCTATAAATATCCTGTTATCAAAAATTGGTATTGCGCAGGCACAAGTATCAAACGATTCAGAAATGAATAAGCTTCCCAAATAATATAATAAGTTAATATAACTAATCGAAAAGAACACTCTAATTCAATGAAGAAAACTTGCAAATTCACCATATTTCAGTTGAGAAATTTATACAGAGGCCTACAACAGCTGGCAAGTATGTAAGACGTGGTCGAGCGATATGATTGGTCGAAAATATTCGCGGATTAATCTCAAGATATAAATATGTTAATTTCTCAAAAACATTGGTTTTATGAAGATGAAAAGAATTATTTCCTAATTTAATATAAATAGTCCATAAGATATTTACTAATTAAAAATTGTTCTGAGATCTAAGTAAAAAACTAGTGTTAAGGTGATAAACAACAAAAATTAGACGTATGGTTTAAACATAAAAACGTAACGTGAAGTGTAATAAACAAATTTATCATTTTCTAAGGGAAAGCCTATTTGTGACAATGAAAAAAATTGTGATTATTACATTCCAGTGTTGCCAGGTCTTCCGATTTGTCGGAAGATCTTCCGATTTTTCGACAGTTGTCGGAAAAACGGATTTTTTTAGATATCTTCCGATTTTTTTCTCATGCTTAAAAACATAATTGTTAAGCAATTTGATAGTTGCGCTTTACAGAAATCAGTTATGTTCAATTTTCACAATGACCTATCCCATCAAACAACTTAGTTTTTGTTTAATAGCACTGTTTGCTATGCGATTTGCTTGCTAAGTAATTCATGAATAATGTTCTTCGGAAACCTAGACTCTCCTTATGTCATAGTCATATTGTTCCCGAATCTCGAGTCATAATGCAGAAGTAGAAAGTGTTAGGGGCTAAATAGTTATACATAATTGACACTATTTGTTTTGTAGACTCAGTTTTAAGTATAGTGTATTTATTATAGCCTATACATTATTAGCGAATTTCCATAGGAAAAATGAGCTATTGCAGTGGCCCTTATGGTAAGACCCAAGGTCGGGAGTAGCAAATGAGCACCGATCATGGTCCCTAGAACACGTTTTTGGGTGTCATTAAAATGCATATCTATATATATATATATATATATATATGTATATATGTGTTTGCACTCTAGCGGCCGCATTTTAAGTCCGATTTGGTTCAAATTTGGTACACATGTTGGTTGTCTACGTCGCTCGGACGAGTTCGTTAGCCAAAAAAATCCAACAACCGGAAGTACGTTTTTTGACCGGAAGTAACTATTTTTTGACATTTTTATTACGAGAATGGAATTTTTTTAGAGTGTTTTCTAAAAATATAAATGTAGGATGTTATTCTGCACATTTTATTTTTTTAGCTCGCTTGGTTCCCGCAAAATCGATCAAAACGTAAAATACCATAAAAGTACTCGGTTCAAAGCCATGTGGTGGATTTTACCGTGGGGTTGGCGTGCGAAGCACGCAATGCATTGTGTATTGAAGATACTCCCAATACGGGGGTTGGCGTGCGAAGCACACAATGCATTGTGTATTGAAGATACTCCCAATACGGGGGTTGGCGTGCGAAGCACGCAATGCTTTCAGTGTTAAAGAAACTCCCAATTTTCGGAATGGCGTGCGAAGCACGCAATGCTTTGAATATTGAAGACACTCCCAATATGCGGATTGGCGTGCGAAGCATTTTGCAGCTATTCAGCACCGTCGTGAGTAGACTTATTTCCCAAATTCTTTGTTGAAGCCCTAAAACCTAAAAGCCTTTAAAGCCTATAAATTTAATTTTGGAAATTTGCTCAACTCACGTCAGCGGTCCAGCTGCGTGGTCGAATTATTTTATATTACATATTATTTTCTTCCGACTTTTCCTACAATCTTCCGATTTTTTTTGGGTCCAACTTCCGATTTTATTTTTTTGCACCTGGCAACACTGTTACATTCTGACCTAAGGTCTGGTCAAAGACAGTTCAATACCTAAGTGCTCTATTCATATATAAAACCATTGAGCGATAGTATTACAAATCAAGAATAAAACATAAGGGTAAATGACCAAATACTAAATCCTGAAAATGTTATTTATAGCCTAATGGTATAAAAGATAAGTTGCAGAAAGAAATTTCGAATTCGGTGAGACCTAACCTATTTATTTCCATTGTACTTTATCTTGTGCTATAACAGAAGTTACTTTTCTTATTATTTTGAAAGTGTTGACTGTAAATCAATAACTTATTTTCCAAATATTACTTAACTACATCAATGAGTAGACAATTCCTTTCATTTAATGAACTTGTATATATATGTTATGAGTATTATAAATGTATAGTTTAATTTGTTATATGTAGATATGTTTAATGAATTATTTAAAAAAATTTGGATGAACCGGCCCGAAAACCCTACCCGGAGATAGAATTTCATAAACATTAAATGTAAATGAGCTCATTTTCAATTTAATTGTCTAATTAATTATAGATATATAATATATTTTGAATTCTTTGATAATAACTTATGATTAGGACATTTATTTCATAATTTATTTCCTTTGTTTGAATTAAGTTTGTTCCTTTTAATTTTTTTTTGGGACAAATAAAATTTTGTTAATTTGAACGAACAGTGATATTATTATTTTATTTAGAAAATTATTAAATTAAGAGATCGATATTAGATGTACTATCAAAAGGGTAACGTTTCAACTAATATTATAAAGAGGTAAAGTTTGTTTTTTTGTTTGTTTGTATGTACGGGCTAATCTCTGGCACTACAGAACCGATTGAAAAAATAGTTTTACTAATAAAAAGCTACACTATCCCTGAGTAACATAGGCTATAATTAATTTCGATAAAAACCTTTTTTTATTTCAATATTTGTAAATTAGTCGGAAAAAATTCTTAGGTTAGGCCTAGAATGATAAACCAACACATGTATTTACATTTATTACCATAGCAACCAATAAAATAAAATAACAGATACTGTAATATAGCTGGTTGCTCCAATATTTCCATTAACAGCTGATTTCAAAATTTGAAGCAATTATTTTTGTATTTCTAGCTTCTAGGTTAGGGTTTTAAAGTGTAGACCTGAGCCTTGCTGGTTCTTTTAACCATTATTATAACTGATGTTATAAAATATACGAAACAATTTGATTTGAACATTTAACATTATTTACCATCTTAGTTTTTAGGTTATTATTAATCCTACACCTTTATTATAAATAAAACATAACATATGTTTTTGGAAGGTTCCATTGGGGGTTGGCGTGCGGAGCACGCAGGGGTCTCCCCTAGTCAAACTATATAATAAAAAACATTTAATAAAAAAGAAATAATAAAAAATAAAAAAAAGAGCAAAGAATCCTCTATTTCTAGTTAACCAAATCAATTTGAAGTATATCCTTAATATTTAAAATGATAAAAGAGATAAACAAAGAAATTTAAAAAAACTATAACAATAAACACTATAAATAAACACCATAAATAATCAGACATACAAATTTAAGTATAAAAAATAATAAATTAATCATATATATATATATATTTATATATTAAATAAACAACTACACAATCACCCAAATTACATACATAAATGTTATATCCTGGTTCAAGGGTCTTGATTCCAAGGTCCAATCCGTTTCGGAGTAGAAAAAGCCAGACGGACCTCTGGCGAGAAGATATCCACATCACAACCCACATCCTAATTCCCACTAAAAGAAAATCATAAAAATATCCTATCTATTCAGTAATTAACAAAATCATACAAACAATACTTTCATTACTTTAGGAACATACATGGAAAATCCTACTAACTTTACAGATAAATAAATATAACGGAAACTATTAAAAATTTTAAAGAAAAAAAAAGAATTAAGAAGATAAACCGATAAAAATAGTATAGAAAAGAATCACGGATAAAAGTGCAACATTACAAGGATTACAAACATCCAAAGAAAATAGTGAATTTTATAAGGGCTTCATGATAAACTCAAGCCCGCCTTTAAATTAGGCAAAAAGAAAAAAAAAGTAATTAAGCCTGATCCTGATTGTTTGAAACCATTGCTTGAACTACCACCCCTTGTAAGCTCTAAATCATTAAAACGGGTTATGGGTTTCTTTGCCTACTATGCAAAAGGATTCCCAGTTTATGTAAAATTCAAAATCTAATCGATAGTAAATCTTTTCCACCATCTCAGAAAGCGTTAAACGATTTTGAAAATTTAAAGAAAGACATAGCAAATGCTACAATCACTACTATATCAGGTGATCGCCCCTTGACAGTCGAAACCGATGCTTCAAATTTTGCCCTGTCTGCTATATTAAGTCAAGATAATAGACCAGTAGCGTTTTTCTCCCGTACTCTTTCAAAAGCAGAGAAGTCCCATTTTGCTATAGAAAAGGAGGCTTCAGCCATAATGGAGTCGCTTAGGAAGTGGAAAATGTTTTTAATAGGGAAATCATTTAAGTTGATCACAGATCAACAGGCGCTTTCTTATATCTTCAACAAGAGACTATCTAGTAAGATAAAAAATGATAAGGTTGCGAGATGGCGAATCGAACTAGCTCCGTACGATTTTGATATCATATATAGAC
>JAGFPH010006048.1:54180-85430 GCA_018207615.1 Philaenus spumarius | reverse complement strand
TATTAAAACCGGCGCTGTAGAACTGTGGAATAGGCGTTATAGCAAGAAACATTTATCCTTATAGGTAAAGAAACATCAAGTCGTAAGTAAATATGAGTTAAAGTGATACAGCCAAGAGAATAATTTTGTTTAGTAAAATTGACAAATCACAAATCTACCAAAACATTTCGCTTCCATGATTGCCCAGTAAACTACGCGTTACTGCATTCGACACTGTTAGTAAATCATGGAGTCGAGCTATCGGTTGCATCCCCAATGATTGGGTGACAGAGCTGTTATTCTGATTGAGATTAGGTTAGGCGCGCGCGCGTGTCTGTGCGTGTGTGCGTGTATTTTGCCTTTTATTGATTACCCCGTTGCACCACATTACACTCATGGCGACAATGCACCCCAAAAACTGACCATTCTGCTTTTATGCTCGCTTGTTTATCGATTGATGCAACAATAGACTATTTGTACGAGGACGTTTCAGCTGGGGGCGAGGAGTTTTTCATTATTATTTGTTGTTTTTAGGTTTTACTTTTAGTTGTTACGGAGAGTTTTCTGTTTGATAAAACTCAAATTGCCGCTGGTAAACTGTTTTTGTACAGGAGCGTTGAAAAATGATAGGTAGTAGGGGGGTGGATACTAAACTATTTTAGCTATAGTTAATATTCCATAAAAACACAGTATTCGCATTACATTGAGCAAATCTAAATGACACATATTAAACCTTTATTCAGAACTTTAGAACTTTACATTTTCAGAAGTTTATATACACAGTTGTAAATTATTGAGATATTTTTTAAATATGATGAAGTAAACAAAATTTCGGATCAAGAAGTGGAAAATTGCGCAATTATTTAAATGTAGCTAAACCAAAATCAAATCTGACGGTTAAAACAATTAAAATCATATCTCACTCCAAAGTTGTTTAACTCTATGCCATATCGAATACAAAGTTGTACAAATAAAACATTTTTTTTTTTTTATAAATTCATCAGGAAAATGTTAACTGACCAAGGTTGGTTTTTATTTTAGTACTAGTAAACCCCCGTGAAAAATCATAGGCTGATTAATTAGATACACATTAGAAATAC
This sequence comes from Philaenus spumarius, assembly GCA_018207615.1. Lineage (NCBI taxonomy): Eukaryota > Metazoa > Arthropoda > Insecta > Hemiptera > Aphrophoridae > Philaenus > Philaenus spumarius. The sequence continues at coordinate 84,351 of JAGFPH010006048.1, read as the reverse complement.
ACAATTTAAAAAATAAACTATTTACAAACAACATTAAGCCCTACTTATCTAGGCCTACCTAAAAATAACCCCTAACTATAATCTACACTGGGTTTACAGATGATGGGTGAAATCAGTGGTTATATTATATGTTACTCACGTATGTACGTATGTATGTACGTACGTACCCTCGTACACTCGCTTTTATAGGAGTTGACAGTTAAATGAGATGACAATTTTGGAAACTTGGTATATGCTTAGCTTCATTTCAGTTTCCGTTCTTTGTTAAGTTAATGATGTGTGTTCCTGTAAAGTGTGAAGTACTGTTTACTTTACTGCATAGATCAAGTTAAAGTTAAAAGTGTACTATATGTATTTCACAGCGGTGTAGTTTTTGTAATACGCTACATGTACAGTAGCCTCAAGTTGGAAATGAGTCGGTTTAAGAGGCGTGTTCTTCAATCTACTTTCTCCCCAAAGTAGTCTTTCAAAAAACTATGTTTCTCAAATTACTGCTTAGCTACATTTAACTCAGAAAGTTACATCTCCGCAACGGACTGCATCTCACCTACTAGCGTACAATATTTATATCGCCTTTTAGGGAAAACTATATGTAGTTAAATAAATGAGCAAGATTTAGTTTCCTAAAAAATTTATAAAACGTTATAGTTGTAATGAAATTTGTACACATTTTCCGTAAAATAAAAGTAATGATACAAAATAATCAAAGCAATAGGCCTACAAATTTGTACTTTAGGAAAATAGAAAACGTTCATGAAAAACGAAAGTTGTAGTCAGGCAGTTGATTGAAAACTATTTCTGCATAAATATCAGATAATACCTGTGCTGTTCGGGTTTTTTTTTTCTGTAAGCCCTTTGCATGTTACTCTCACATACGATCTGGTTTTAAACATACCGTATGTAAAGTTTAAGGTAGGCCTATACATTCCTTAAGTCCTTTTACATCATATTGTTTGTCGGTAGGTTGGTGAAAGTTAATATATACATATATATTCGAAACAACTCAAACAAACAACAATAACAGTAATTATTAAATTAAATACAATTTACTGGGCCGAAACTAGTTATTCACCCGAGCTCGTACGATTGACTGATTAGTGATGGCATATTTTAATGCATTAATTCTAATATTCAATTATTTTATTTTATTAGATTAGGTCTAGGCCTATTCCAGAAGTATTCGAATAAATTATTGAATGGATACACAGTGAAGCAGCAGAGGTCTATATTTTTTATCGAGATTGTACCGTACAAGCCAAACACAAACAAATAACTACAGTGAGGATACTGTAATTTTAGAAGCCATAATTATAGTGACTCACTACTAATAGAATTTGATAAGATTTGGAAATATGTATTCGTCACCGGTTTTCTTTCATTTCCGAATGTAATTAAGTAACTCATATTTTTGTTTACGTTTTCTTCATCCCAAACGGGTCCTATCCTGCGGGATGTTGAGAAATTGCTTTTTTATATTTAAGGTTCTTTTTATATTTGTATAAGTTATTTTAAAGAAACATTAAATAAATTCATTCTCTGATATTCATTTATAACTTATTTACGAATATAGACATATAAGTTTTAGAGCTTATTTTACCATAAAGGGGAAAATGAAACGCCTAAAGCATCACTCGTGTGTTATCTTTATCTCAGTCTTGAAACGGATAAAGGTTAAAGGAATCTCAATGAAATTTCACATAGATATAAAAGAAACATTTGGTAATACTTACCTGGCATATTATGGACCATTTAATGTCCATAAGCGTGACATAAAATACGAAACAAAATAGATCATAATGGCAATTAAAAATATTTAGCGAAAATAAAATCTGGACATACTTATCAAATAACAACTACTTATTTAAAAAAATAACTAACAATAGACATTCAACTATTTCAAATGATAAAATTTGTGAACAAGAAAAATCATAACATTAAAACTAACAAATAACTGTAATAAATTATATAGCTGTGTTTAATTCTAAACAAATCACGCGAAACTGACACGCTAAAACTTCACACGAGTGCAGTTTATATAAAATAGTATAACGCAAAAGAGAATAATTCGACCACGCAGCTGAACCCCTGACGTGAGTTGAGCAAATTTCCAAAATTAAGTTTATAGGCCTATGTTTTAGGGTTTCATCAAACAATTTGGGAAATAGGTCTACTCACGGCGGTGCTGAATAGCTGCCTGTGTTTACGAAATATATTAGTAGAACTTGTTTAGCGCCCAAGTCTCCAGCTTTTACTCACGCACTTCTTCGTTACACTCTCAGTGGAAAAACTCGATCGTCGGCCTCGGGTGAGAAGATGCCCCAAGATAAAATGCACCATGTGGCTTTGAACCACTTACTTTTATGGTATTTTTCATCAATTTTGGGGGAACCAAGTGAGCTATAAGGTCGCGTAGAAAAACAAAATGTGCAGGATAACATCCTACATTTATATTTTTAAAAAAACTATAAAAAATTAATTCTCTTAGGAAAATCTAAAAAAATAGTTACTTTCGGTCAAAAACGTGTTTCCGGTTGTTGGATTTTTTGGCTAAAAAACTCGTTCGAGCGACGTAGACAGCCAAGATGTGCACCAAATTTGGACCAAATTGGATTTAAAATGCGGCCGCTAGAGTGCGAATACACATATACATATACATATTATGATTTTTTAATGACACCCCAAAACGTGTTCTGGGGACCATGATCGGTGCTCATTTGCTACTCCCGACCTTAGGTCTTACCATAAGGGTCACTGCAATAGCTCATTTTTCCTATGGAAATTCGCTAATAATAAATGATTTATCATAGAATATTTATGATTTTGCCGTGTGGAAACACTGCCTGGGATGACTGTGGTAACACTGACAGTTAGCTTTCGTAATCAATGTTGATCTTTTAACACTTTCATTTAGCTCTTGTGGTCAGTTTTGATAGATTACTGACAGCTTTCGTGGTTATTGTGTACAGATCTGGAAACACTGTCAACTTTCTTGATTTAGTGTTGATGGAATTTGCTACACTGTCATTTAGCTGTAGTGTATAACGTTGGTATACCTGGAAACACTGTCTTCTTTATTAATATTAGTGTTGATGGGTCTTGCTACATTGTCATTTAGCTTTCGTGATTAATTCTGATGGATCTGGAAAGCTGTCAGCTTGCGTGATTAGTGTTGATAGTTCTGGAAACAATGTTAACTTTCTGGTATTCGTAGTTTTTGGAGTTCCCAAGTTTATTGTTTTAACTCTTTCGTAAGCTTAGACTACTAATTGTATTATCATTTAAAAATACTTTTTTTGGAACGACTTATAAGTATAAAAACATTATTTTAAATTGTTTGTTTTTGTTATTTATCCCACCAACTTGAATCCATTGTCTTTAGATTGTTGAGCAGGATGTGTCAGCACCAATATTTAGAGAGTTGTTAACTTTTACTTCAACAATGACTTTTTTACGGACAGAAGCTGTAACATTATTTTGGTTCTAAGGTAATCCTGTGTGTATTAGAAGAAGAAGATGTAATTTTTTTTGTCCTTAACTCAGATGTTTTTTACTATAGAAGAAAACTCTATAACCATTTTATTTGTAATTTAAAACTTATTGTTTTTTAATTAAAAAATCCTTGGTATATTTAAAGTTTTGCCCTTAACTGGGTTATGTAAAAACTTGTTTTGAAAATTTTGTTGCAATATCAAATAACATCTTTTCCCATGTCCCACGTAGCACAAGCATGTCATATTGCCGTGGAAAACACGTTTAGCCGAAACGTCAAGAAACGGTTTTAATGGTACGTCAATATTCCGCCCAAATGTCACAGCGATAAGATAGTTAAAAAGACGTTGCATAATAGTTAAAGATTAGGTAAAAAGACGTCTAAACCTCGTTGTTGAATTGCCGTAAATAAATCGTTGGATTCTCGTCATCTTAAGACGTCATATTTTAGCTAAAAACTCGTTGAATTCTAGGAAATATGACGTTACTGTACAATGGTAAAAAGACGTTGTTCTATAACGAAAAATAGACATTACTCCATAACGGTAAAAAGACGTTATTTCAGAACGGCAAATATACGTTCTTCCAGAACGATAAAAAGACGTGATTTAGAACGGTAAATAGACGTTACACTAAAACGTCAAAATGACGATCCATTAGAATGGTAAAATGACTTCTAAAAGTACACAATTATTCCAGTCAATAAAAATAATCTAGATACAAATTATTGCCGAATGATTATCTAAAATGGGAAAGAATGCTTTTAAATTTTGTCATATTTTGAAAAAAATATCTGTCAAAATATGATTAAACAGGAAAGACATTGCATTTCCCTCATTTATATAATTACATCCCCCAATTAATTGTTATATTTATTTGCCAAGGAATAATCAACCATTTATTAGTCATTTTACTACCATAAAGAAAGACAATTTTAATACAATACATTAATTTCATTGATAAAAGAAACATTTAATGTATACCTACATAAGTTAGTTTTTATAAAATCTTAATTGATAGCGATTTTTTTTTAAATGCAGGCCTATAGATAATTTAAAATAAATATGTACTTACCACTTTTTGCAGTATATTTATTAAAGTCAGTCTTTAATGGAGATTATCTATGGCCCGGATAAATGTATGGTATTTACATTTAATGTTGCAATCCATACTAATATTATAAAGAGGTAAAGTTTTTTTTTTTTTTTGTATGTAGGGGATAATCTCTGGCACTACTGAACCGATTGAAAAATAGTTTACACTATCCCTGAGTAACATAGTATATAATTCATTTCAATTAAAATCTTTTTTTTATTTCAATATTTGTAAATTTAATCGGAAAAAATTTAAAGGTTAGGCCTAGAATGATAAACCAACACATGTATTTACATTTATTACCATAGCGACCAATTAAATAAAATAACTAGCTGTTTGCTCCAATATTTCCATTAATAGCTGATTTTAAAATTTGGAGCAATTATTTTTGTATTTCTAGGTTTTAGGTTAGGGTTTTAAAGTGTAGACCTGAGCCTTGCTGGTTCTTTTAACCATTATTACAACTGCTGTTATAAAATATAAGACATCATTTAATTTGAACATTTAACATTATTTACCATCTTAGTTTTGAGGTTATTATTAATCCTACACCTTTATTATAAATAAAACATAACATATGTTTTTAGAAGGTTCCATTGGGGGTTGGCATGCTGAGAAAGCAGGGGTCTCCCCTAGTAAATAAAGTCAAACAAATAAAATTTTACAATACCATAATTAATTAATTAAAGTTTAAGATTTCCACAAAATATATAGTAATTTTGTATATATAAATACCTTTGTTTTGCAAGGATTATTGCTAGTAGTCCTTTCTTTAGCCAATGTTTAAGCGATGACACGCGTATCACCTATTGTTTATCCTTACCATATAACATACCTATTAAAGGTATTTATAAAACATATTCGGTTCAGTGAGGCAAAAACAAACATAAAATATGATGAATTTTGTAATTATTACTTTCTTAAAACTTACATTTTACTTCTTGTTTTATACCCAAATTTAAAAAAAATAATGAAAACATTAAATGTATTGAGAAAAATTATAAAAAGAACAAAAATTAAACGTTATATTTTTTCTGACTCGTTTATCAAACGAAGAACATGAACAAAAACTTGGATCAGCACATAAAGAAATAAGTTACTATGCCTCCGAATTAGCATTAAAGGAACATGGGAATACAAAATAAATTAAAGCTACATTTTATAAAACATATTTTATTAAATAGACATAGTATTTTATTACCTTCAATATTTGTTTTATTGAAGGTGAAGAACTCATATTTCTGTAAATGTAAAAAACAACATAGGCATAATAGGTGCTCCAAATAAACATGACTTTAAGCTGAAAAAAATATAGTCATAATTAAAAAAAAAAACTTATTATTACAGCCTGTTTACAAATGCACATTCTATCTATTGAATACAGTTAAACTAAAGAATAAATTAATAATTGTACGATACTTAAAGCTTCTTATACGATACTTGCTTTAAGTTGTGTTATTATTGAGATACAAATTCTTTGGTTATACAATTAGTATGCCTTTGTTTTGAATTTGTTATTTGCAATTACGAAAATATCACATATTTTATATAATTGCTAGTTTTTGTAAAATAAGACATTACATTTCAAGAAAACTACGTTTTGACTTTGCCATAGGAGAATGCCTCCTCTACTTTTCTTATTATTTCACTTTTAGGTTTTTGGTGTGGCATATAACAATTTATTTTAAACAGTTTGAAATGAATATATTGAAATTAATTTGTTACCTTTATGTTTAATTTATTGTTTGTATTTTTATAATTGAAAATAATTTATTGTTCTTAACTTTTGTACTGTTCACTCAATGTTTACCACATTTAAAAGTGTTTTATATTTTAATATAGGTAAAATTATGACTTTGAATGAAACAATATTAGATCTTGAGTTGAAAAATTGAGTATAAAATACACAAACAGTCCAATGTAGATGGTCAATAAAGATTTATTGTGAACATTCTTAAACATTTAATGTTTCAACTAAAGACAATTGTACTTTTTCTTTTGCTGTTTAAGTACCCGTAATGGAGCATATTTTAGCCAATATTTCATAACCTCTTCTATTTTGAGCTGGATCGCAATATCTTTATTTTTCATAGCCTTTGTACGAAAACTGTAACAGAAATATGCAGTAATAGTTATACTAGTAAAAGGTAAAATAAATTATAGATATAACAATCAAGAAATGCTGCAGAGTAGACTTCAGTTCCTAAAGCTTATTATAAACTTACACAACACAAAAAAAAAACAAGGTTCAAAATACCACTCGTAAAAAATTCAAAAATAGATCCTTGATTATAGCTCTATACAAAAACTTGCCTGAAAACAAAAGCAGGAAATAATATTAAAAAATTATTTTTAATCTATACATATTATTTTGTTTAATGTAGGCTACTAAAACCATACTAAACTTTTTTTCAAGACAGAAGACAATTTAACAAATATGATTTTTATAAATATGATTTAAAAATTGGTTTGAATAAATTCATCTAAATGACATATTTTTCGGATATTGACATGAGTAGAGCAAATAGGATATTTTCTAGGAGGGCTAGACCAGGGGTATGGGATCAAGGATAACCTCCCCTCCTTCGGTAAAAGTTGTCCGGGAAATTTATGAACTCCGCCAAAAAAATGTTTAAAATTTAGGAAGCCAATTTGGCTGTTCAAGCGAAATATTAACCCACACAGCAATGAGTCTGTACCTTTACACCGCAAATGAACACACAAAGCTACACCGCACCTAGAGGCCCCACTAAGTAGCTAGGACAGAGCAGCTATGCTTAAACTCTTGTAAAAAATTAAATAAGTATACTTAAAATCAAATGGTGCATAACATTTAAAACACATTCTAGTGCTAAACCATTTTTATGTAATACTACTTTTAAATAAATCTCTTAAAAGAAAATTAATTTACTATAATTTATAATATAGGCTACATATTTTCCTTTTCGTATTGGAGCTTTCTACTCATAGGTACAGATCGGCCAAAATTTCTGTGTGCGCGACCTGACCTGGTCGGTTCCAGGCGAGGGGGTTGGCGGGGGTACTTTTGTGAAAACATCCGTGTCTTGCTACTACATCGCAACGAGGTAGGAACCATGGAGTGCTCCCCAAATGAGCAGAAAACGGTGGACGCACTGTCATTTACACGCTCCTAGTCCTCTTACGAATATAAAACTACAATTAAATTTATATATTTCTTTTCTGCATGAATTGCCGCATCCAACGGAATAAATAAATTTTAGTTTAAAATTATGCGTTATTTTTAATAATGAAAAAGATTATAAAGTTGTAACAGCATGACATGAAAAAGTCAGTAAACGCTGAAAGTTTTTATTTTTGAGGTTAAAACAAACTTCCAGCGAGAAAGTTGTAGCTAATTTGTTGATCTTCAAAATTTATTCGAAAACATTTTCGATAGAACTTCTAGTTTGTTCAATAATCCGATGTAAACTACCGCTATGTTCAGTTCTACGCGCCCCGCCACTCGAACCGATCAGAAGATATTTAAAGCAGCGGAAAGTTTAATAGCCAAGAATCATATTGTATTGCATTTGTTTTGTATTGAATGGGATATATATTGTATAATTTTATATTACATGGTGTATCGAACTTTTCTTCCAATTTTATTTTTTATTTACATATATCCCTTTTCCTACAAACTTAAAAATAATACTAAGCTATGTTCGAGTTGACGTAAAGCCGCGAAAAGATTAATAATTATGAAACATATTGTATAGTGTTTAATTTGTTTGGTATTGAATGGGATTTATATTATATAGTTTTATATTAAATAAAAGCTGTGTTCAAGTTGACCTAATGCAAGTTGAAGTACATTCAATAGGCGATATAGGTCGAGGCAATCTTATAGTTTTAAAATCTAACAATAGCTCACATTTTCATCATCATATGTTATTATATGTTCTAATATATAAAACGAGTTTGGATCATTTTTAATACCATTTTCAGTAGATTTCAAATACACATCTTAAAACGTTAATTTGTTATTCTGTTAAGAAATAAATATAGAATATAGGCTTTGTAAAATGCGGAGAGCAACAGGCTATGTTTTTAGTGCCGCTAGTAGCGAACCGTCCGCGCGCACAGAAGTTTTGGCCGACCTGTATGGGTGCCACATGGTACAGTCCAACTGCTGTTGTAGCCTAATAAACCATTTTATGATAGTATTTGAGAAAGCAAATTTTGTATTCAGTCAGAAATTATGTTTTTATCATTTAAACTTATTCATAATAAGTAGGTAGGCCTAAGTTTAATTTTAAGTTTATTTAGTAAATTAAACTAATTCATAATAAGTAGGTAAGTTTAATTTTACGTTTATTTTGTAAATTAGGTTGTACATTAAGTACTTTAGTTATTTTTTGTTTGTATCGTAGCCCTACCATACCATTTATCGCATTGAATGTAACTTTTAAAGATCTTTTAAGGCTCTTCTTTACCTTGAAGAAAACTCCCAAGTGTACAGTATGATTTTTAAAAAAAAGGTATAACTCAAGCCGCAAAATAGTTGAAACATGCATTCGTATTAACGTGTTTCGGATTCTATTGATAAATTAATAATCTGGGAAACTACTTTAAGTTATAAAGAAGGCTTTATATTATTTACGTGTTAGCTTAAAATATGGAAACTATTGCTTAAAATATGGAAACTCACAAAAAATGCATTAAAAATAATAAATTTTTACTCAGTTAATCTGTTGATTAAAAGGAGTTGCCATCGATTTCTTTCAATTATGAGATATAAGACAAACGCACATAGCCTTTAAGAACAATTTAAGATGTTTCACAACTTTTTAGGTTTGAAAAACGGCGTCCGAAACACGTTAGTACGACGTGCATATTTTTGCTGTTTTACGCAAGGTATAGAAGACCCTTAAGCATTCTTCCGTTAGTGATATTTATATCCTTAGGTTTCATCTTGGAATTAAGATATCTATAATTTTATACTTATAAAATAATGAGGTAAAGTTTGTATGATCCTGTCCATGTTTGCTTTAATGTACAACATTACTTAACTAGGCCTATTATTTGTAAAAATATTTCACTACTACCTATATAATTTAGACCTTTAAATTACTTCTTTTATTTCTTGAGAAAAAAGAGCTTACTTTTAATTTTGCAATTTCAGTGTTAAATCACAAATTGACAGTACATATATGACTAAGCTATACACAAATATACCGATTAAAGATTTAATAAAACAATATATAGATACGATTCAAGCCGAGAAATTGATTTTTAATTTTATTTAGTTCTATTACCAGAGTGTTTATGAGGGGAGATTACTATATAGTTTTTTTTCAAAAACTTAATTTCCTAAGTAAGAATAAGTTAGCTATGACACTACCCAGTTTATATATATATTATTGTTTACTAGATGTTAAGGCGAATTTAAAGAACTGTACTCTCAGACAAAATATTCATAGTTACAATACTAGAAGGAAATAGTGTATAGATGCAATGCATGTAAGACTTAAAAAAACTGACAACAGTATTCTATGTATGAAAATAAAACTTTTTAATACATTGCCTGAGGAGGCTTGGACAACTGGATTAGGGAATTTTAAATTAAGAGCCAGTAGTTGGCTCAAACTGAAAACTTTTTATTCCATCCAGGAGTATTTGATTTGTGACACTAGTTCATTAAGTTTTTAAATGTTCATTAAAATAGGTTGTCTTTTTGTAGTTGATTGTGGTTGTATATTTGTATTGATTTTGACTGTTTCTTATAGTAATTTTATTTTATTGTTATATTGATGTCACTTGAAAAAAGTGATGTGTTGGAAATTTTTCTTCAAATTTTGCTCATTTTGTTAAATTATGTTGACACTGTCTATTGCCATAAAAAATGTGCTTAATGACAATAAAAGATTTTGAATTTTGAATTTGAATTTTATATATTCAGTACTACAATAACCTACTATTATAACCTTCACATAAAGATGTGGTACATACCTAGCTACAATGAAGGAAATAATGTTCAACATTTGGAAGACAACTCTTCCTGCAAAATTATAATTTCGAGCCTCGTCAGTTTAGAATCCTTTTCATAACCCTTTGTGGCTTCCTGTCACATGTTATAAATTTTATTGGTCCTCAACAGCACTCAACAAATTACTCTGAAACAAAATATTTCCACTGAAATCACTTAAGTTTTATTACATATTAATTTTAGTGTTTTTGCCAATATAGTCCTTATTCTTAAAAAGTAATTAAAACTATCAAAATTGATAAATTTGTGCTTTTGTATTAAAACTATTATTTAACATAAAAATACATAGTATTTAATCAAAATATGCCACTGGTCTGATAATAAAACAAACTAAATACTGTACATTATTAATTAGGTTTGAGCTAATAAACAAAACCACTGGAATGGTGTAAGTCTTACAAGATTGTTATTATACATTATTCTGATAAGGTACGTTTACACTGGTACACAAGTATGAGGACTTGTATAAGATACAAGATAAATTGACAAATCATCGGTGTTAATGTCTTAAAATAATATTGATAAAATATTTTATAGGTAGGGCCTACAGTACCCTGTTTATATTAATCGTCTGCTAAATGATAACTAGTTAAGTTTTTTGGCGTAAGTTTACTATTCGACCCTTGTTTTGCAGACAACGGCGTTGTTTTACATTCTACTGTTAAATGTTGAATACAGGTAAACATACTGTGACTAAATACTATAGGTTAGAACTTATTAGGTGTTCTTTTATTATTATTGTTGCATTTCTTTTACCATAAGCTAGCCTAGGGTCGAATAGCAAACTTCCGCCAGTTTGTTTTTATTACAATTTTATAACTTATGTACCGGTACTAACTCTTTATTTTTCCCGGAAAAGCATTGGAATAGGGAAGTAAAGCAGTGTCATAGGCCTATAGGCCTATTACCGTATTGTATTAATTCACATGTAGGCCTATTTAACATAACTTACCAAGATGTAACTTAACCTAAGTTTACTTTAAAGGATTTTGTTTACTAGGCCTAGCCTTCCTTAACTGTTCCATTAATGTTGTTTTAATAGGCTAATTAGATTTGTTGTTACGTTTAATACTATAGGTAATAAAACAATATGATAAATATTAAACATTGTAGGCCTACAGCATTTTCTTGCTCATATGATGATGCAAGGAGGCATGTTGTAAGTTTTACCCAATTAATTCAGTGACAATCATAGAAAAACCGGCGTAGTTTACTATTCGACCCTAGCCTAATATTTTTGGAGACGTTGTTTTACATTATACTGATAAGGTACGTTTACACTGGTACACAAGTATGAGGACTTGTATGAGATACAAGATAAATTGACAAATAACCAGTGTTAATGTCTTAAAATAATATTGATAAAATATTTTATAAGTAGGGCCTACGGTACCCTGTTTATATTAATCGTCTGCTAAATGATAACTAGTTAAGTTTTTTGGCGTAAGTTTACTATTCGACCCTTGTTTTGCAGACAACGGCGTTGTTTTACACTCTACTGTTAAATGTTGAATACAGGTAAACATACTGTGACTAAATACTATAGGTTAGAAACTTTTAGGTGTTTTTTTATTATTATTCTTGCATTTTTGTTATCATAGGTTAGCCTAGGGTCGAATAGTAAACTTCCGCTGAAAAACCTTGTCAACTACGCTACCTCAATCTAGATAAGAAGGTAAACCTCAAACCATAACTTAGCTGCAGCTGCAGCATTTTGTTAATAAAAGTAATTGCTTACATGTTTTCTAACTAGAATTTGCTACAAAACAAAAATTTGACTACTTATTGTAATTTGTTACCTAGTAAGTGTATAAACCATGTAATGCAAATTTTTATAACGATTCAGCTATAAAACTAATCTAACTTTTACACCATTACCTAACCTTAAGTAATTTGTATTAGCCTATTTTGTAATAAAGAAAATTCCATAACACTACAAAAGAAAAGGCTTTCTATATAGTTACATGAACTTCATACATTTCTGTAATAGGAAGGCCATAGATTGCTTTAAGTAGCCTAGGCTAGGCCTTTTTCTACAATGGTATTTAACTATTTATTGTTTATGGTATGCTATGTACACCATATCATGAAAGATGTTATTATTAAATAATTCTATATTTATTTATGTAACTTAGGCTACAAATGATATAAAATCTAATAAGTCTTTAAAAACTAATAAAATAATCTTTAATAAAACTTTTAACCGCCATAGCCTAACCTAAAAATAATTAAACCCTAGCCAATACACAAACTAGTTTACCAAGTTATTTTTAAATGTTAGAATTAGGTAGCCTACGATCTTACCTGAAATTTAACACTTCGAAGAGTAAATTAATTGTATAAAACTTTAAACTGTCCCGTCGAAAGAGATTTTGAGTATCACAAGTCACAACATTGGAACACTGCTTGAAGAATGAAGAACCGGCCATTTTGCAGCCTTACTTGCATAGCCTATGTAAGTTAGTAAAACAGCATACATATGATTTATTACTTAAAATAAACACACCCCTCTTCGGAAAAGGTCCAGCGGTAAATAACACAGTATTTAAATCGTAAAATGCAAAAGCACCATAAAAACACTAAAACAGCACAACTTTCTCTTCTTTTGAACTAGCTGAGAGTACAAAATGTACCATCCCGCACGGTTTGGTTCGGCACTCCTATGAGTTGATGAGTTGGGGTTGGGGTTGGGACAAAGATGAGAACGTCCTACGTCCTCAGTTTTACAGTTAGGGGTCTACAGTTTTGAACTTGGCCGACCAAAAAATACGCAATAAATCCTAAAAATATATGGCCTCAGATTCCAGCAGGAATTGCGTGTCTAACAAATTCGTACGCCTATATACTATAACCTATACGTATTTACCAAAAACCATACTGAAAAATACTTTTCTTTTTACTTTGTTTTATTTTACATCAACTACAATTAATTATTTTAATTACATAATATGTAGATAAGAAAATTTCCCATCCAAAAAATATTTAGCTTATATTTAATTTTGTTTTATGAAAATAAAACTTATTTATTGCAATAGTTAAATAATTACCGTAACGTACTATATTATTAGTTGTTATAAAACTTACCTATAATTATAACCATTCCAACTGTTAAATTCAAATTCAACAGAATAAACAGTATAATAAATAGCTTCTAGACTGCAGAGATGAGTGTGTTTTTTCTTCTTGTTTTGTCCAGTAATATTTTTGTATGTCTCAATTTAAAACCACACGAATATTTCATGCGATCACAAGCAGACGTTTATTGACTGTTTTCGTTTTCAATAAAATCGTTACCCTTAAACGGAAAATTACCGTTATTTCGACTAATGATTATAATCGAAAAACTGACGTGTTACAAGAAACGTCAAAAATTACCCACTAACCGTTTTCCAACTTTATATCCTACTACACGACGTTTTCTCAACGTAAATTACAATCGAAAAACCGACGTGTTAAAAAAGACGTAAAATAATTAACGAATAACCGTTAATTTACCATCTATCCCATTAAACGACGTCTTTTTTTCGTATGTGTGCTACGTGGGGTATTTGGTTTGTTTAAGGGTTTAATACGTTTCGAGATATTTAACGTCAAACATTTGAAAAGATTTGAATTTGGAGATTAAAAAAAAGCATACATTTTTGAGTTAGACCTTTGTGCTATAAAAATCAATGAAAAATGTCGGTTTGGTATGTCAATTTGTTTTTAAGATACAAATTAAGAAGTAAATAAACAAATACTTTTTATTGACTTTGGCCCAAAAATATACATAAAGTATTAGGAGTACATAAATACTATGTGTAATACATAGGCAATGTGCATAGTTTAACGTAATTTTACTTTTATATACGAGCGTGTGAATACACAAGGTATCTCTCTGCATACAAATACCATCACGGTTAAAAGCACACAAAACCTCATTCAAACAACCTATACAGAATACGCATGACAAAACTGCTGGAATTAAAACATCATTATAAACAAACTTAACCAGAATTACAAAATTTATTATAAATCAAATTAGATTCATTTTAATTAAAACCTTTGAAGCCGACTTTAATTTTGTGGCGGCTATTAATAAAATGGTAAACGAAGTAGGGCTAAAGAGCACGGCCATCATCAAAGCACGCGTTCAGTGTTGGCTCGTTTTAGAGCTTTTGATTAAAAAGCTGTTTTAATCGAAATTATCGCTTATTGTAATTATTGGTATGGGTTGAATAATTAGCATTGGTTGCCTGCTTTCAATATTTTATCGGTTTCTAGCTGATTACTGTAATACAGTCGGGTTTGTTAAAAAATATTTATTGTTTTATATCATAAATATATTATCTGTTTCGATGTATAACTAATTAATAATCTACTACGAAGTTAATGTTTGTTTTTATATTACCATTAGTAACCAAACAAACTCTTGTTCGGTTTTGATTCAACTTTTTTTGCGTGGGGCTTCAATAGATACCTAAACAGTAACAAATATGAAATTGTTGTAAGTTTTTGCTTAAACTATTACAATTTCACTATATCATCGAAAATAACAGAGAGTGGCTATGCAGAGAGTAAGGTGCGGATGTAGTAATTAATTTTAAAATTATGAACTTATAATAAATTTTAAAATTAAGAGCGTACGTCAAACGGTCTAGTGAGAAAGTTATTTAAGCAATAAAACTAAAGGTGACTCTATCGTACTTCGTACGCCAACACCCTTCTTTCCTCCACATTTATAAGATTTCTTAATTTATAAAGGATCACCTTTTTGCTTTTTAATAAAATCAGGTGACAATTCATCAACATATGTTCTTGTTGCTAGTTAGGTTAATGTTCATCTCATTGGAAATATCGAAAATGTCGAAGCTATAAAGCCACTTCAACTGTACTGCCTACTCACTGATTGGCTCATTAAGTAGACTTTCATATAATTTAATTGCTGAACACTTCTTGTAAGTACAGTCTAGGATATGTTTTGTATTCAATTTCAAAAATGTGCGTTTTATATCTACTATATACCTATCCATATTTTAAAGTGTTTAACAGTCCACTTAAGAATAACCTTTAAAATAAATAAAACATATTTCTTACGGAAGATTACGTACACATTTATTTAGCTATAGAAACTAATAGTTACATAGCTGATTGGGTTCGTTAGTTTGAAATACCAATATAGTTATTTAAACAAAACTGTGGTGTTGTTTCTGTAACCACAGTTGATTATCTTAAAACATATAGATCCAACGGCCTTAATATAAAACGTTCGTCAATGTATTAAAAAATATAATATCACTTGCTGAGATGGCCTGGGTTTGATTACGTCTTAAAATAAAGCATGTATTCATTTAATTAAATGAAGGAAATATTAAGCATTTCAGGTTGATTTTACAGTGAAAAAAATTCATTAGTTTATACCTAGGATACCTATATGAGATAGGTTAGATTATATCTACATGAGAGATTAATATCAAAATATTTTCTAATTTTGTTAAAAATATTACGTATAAAATACTTGACAAAGATTAAACAAATTAGTGTTTATTGTTTACATGAAATAATCGTAGCCTTTAACTTTTGCTGATAGTTCATGTACAGATTTGAATACGAGGAAACTCGGACCGTACGATAAAGTTAATTTCTAAGTGACAGATCCTATTCATTTCTCTAAAGCTGGCCATACACGGATGAAACCACTTGCCGAAGGCGGCCGGAATTTGAGTGGGATCCGGCCATAGATATATACTAAGACTGGATCGCTGACTCCGTGTTGCGAGAACGAGCCGGTGCTCTCAAGTTACCCCCACCACTGTAAGGGCTCCGCTGTGCAGCGATAGAATTGAGAGGCGGGCATTGTTTCGTTTGTTAAACACCGTATTGTATCAGTCTTACAATATAACTGTCCCAGAGTTCACTTTAGACTTTTAATACTACTGGTAGCCTATATCATAATACTGTATGTTTATAATAACAAATTAAAATATAATCCATTCATAAGAAGCTAAGGTAACATATATAAATTTGTTACATGAATTAAGTTTTTTTGTACAATAGAAATGAAACCATTTAAAAAATATAGCCTTATAAGTTCTTAGTCTTTAGTCACAGTATGTTCCCAGTTTGTAAACATATATAAACTATATAGTAGTGTAGTACTATAGTATATTTATAGTTCAGGTTACAAAAAACAAGTTAACTGTGTCTGTTTAAACATATTCCTTTATTGTGATAGAACATTAAATCATTACATATAATGACATACATATAGGCTACTTGAAGTGGAATTACAGGCATACGTGTGACTGAACAAAATAACCTTATTTAATTTTTGTCGAAGGCCTGTAGAGGCAGTATTTTCTGCGATGGTTATTTTCTTTGCTAAATCAAAAGTTTTTATTTAAAAAAACAAAAATCCAATCATCTTTATAAGTTTTAATTCATGAGTTTCCTCTCCAATTTCTACTAACTCCGTGTGTTCACGGAATACATTACCGCTAAACTGATTTATACCATAATTTATGCACCTTTTCATGACAAAACTACTCATATATTTATTTATCATAACCTTTCAAGACTTTATTGTATAAAGTTAAAATAGAGCTACACTAATTCCCTCTTAACCGACCAGCTTGGGACCGGTTAACGATTTGACCAAATAAACCGACAGGCTCTAAAACTCTTAGGTCTAGGCGTAATATAAGGAAGAATGTATGCACTAAAGTCGTGGGTCTATGAACTAAAATGTATAAACATTATTGTTATTAACAATTTATAAACAAAACGATAAATATAATATTTACTATTAGTTTCGTATTAGAGTAAAGTACTTATAAGCCAATAGAATATTTAGTTTTTCTTAAATGTGGAACTATAAACTGCAGCCTTTTGAAAATCGATTATTATAGCCATGTGCTGTACAGAACTGTACCATGTTCCAAAATAATAAAAATACACAACTGGTTCCAAAACAATGGTAAACAAACAAACATGCAGTGGACGCGCCAACTAAATGCAATCACAATGGAAAACTGACACACAACGCGGCGGTAAACCTTTCCTGTGGTGGGGGAACCGTGCCACCACCGGCTCGTTCCTAGCGCTATTCCTCCACCTGATATTATTCATTTCTATGGATCCGGCTGGCCTGTCAGTTTGATCGTCCGAAGCGTGAGTGGGGTAGGCCCCAGTCTACAGCCGGCCGTCAGTCAAACCATATTCGAAACCATTACTTGTGAAAACAATTATTTGAGTGAAAGAACACTTTTATGTAATCATTCATAATATTCATACAATTAAATACTGTACTTGTTAACACCAGTGCTTAAAATAGTTAAAACCAGTTTAAAGACGCATAAAATAAAACGAAAATTACTCCAAATACGAAAATAATATAAACAGTTTGAAAAATTCCAATTCCAATTATTCACAAATAAAATAACACAAAATTTACTTGTTACATTAATACAAATCTTAATGCCAAACATATCTGTCAAAGAAATCGCTGCCGGTGCCTTTGCGTTATTGAGTATCAATAATTCTATTTTCAAACTACAAAAGAGTAAAATACTATTAAAAACGAAAAACCTAAAATACAACATTCAAGATTTCGGCCGTGAACTAAACTAAAAATCTCCCGACTGTAGACGGTCTACATCAAAAGTGGCGCTAGCGCAGTGATCATATTATCAACCCTCAATAACGTGGAAAAATTTCGATGTTAAATTCAAATTTAATATCATTAATTATAATTTTTTATCACAAATGAACTGAATAAGAAATAATAATCATCATAATAGTAAGTAATAATAAATGATTGTGGTATCTCTCCACAGCCTCCCTATTATTAAAAAACGAAGTTAATATTTTAGTATATCAGCCAATATGTGACCGGGGTATCGACGTTACCCCAACTCTTTTAATAATTCGTAAAAAACCGACAATTGATGGAAAAGCTCCAACATTGGGGCCAATGTTAGTTTCAATCCTCATTTGTCGATCAACACATTGGACGAAATTATTGGTTCCAACAGTGGCTCCTATGTGTAGATTCGGCCTTAATTTTAACTTAACCACCAATGACGTGGAAATATTACCAAGCACTAAGAAAAGAAACAAAATATAGTTGGCAAAATGTCTTCTCTCCGATTAGATGAATAGAAAATTAATCTGTTTTGTATGTTTACAGAAGGAAATTTAACCAAACCAGTCAGCCTTTTAATCTTGTAATTATTGTAGGTAATAAAAACATTGTATAAATAATACTTAATTTAAATATATATATATATTCAATATTTATTTAATTTGATGATATGTTTAGTTAAATGAACTAAGTAGTTTAGTGAATAACATTTTGTTAATGAAAACTTTAACAAACAAGTTTCAAGAATATTTCAAATACTAATAGACTACTAATTAAGTTCCTAGAAAAATAGGTTTGCATTATTAGGCTATCTTTACTAATTTTCAACTTTCTACAGCATCACGATATATGCGACCTGTTCTGGAAAAAGACCTTAAATTCTTAAAAATCTTTCACACGTTTTTTAGAGGAAGCTGAGTTGAAATGTTTTGCATTTTTTCATCTCACTAGCTATATTAGTTAGTTAATACGAAAATAAATAGGAAACATTTGTTTGTGGGAAGATGTATACAATATTGCCTTTATTTGTGTGTAATTTTTTGACATAGGAAATAATAAATGGACATTTTTTTGTAAAATCATAATTTGTATTATTGATTTCTGGTACTAAATTGATAAATCTAATAGGTCCTTTATCACTTAGATTTAAAAAAGAATTTAAACTATAAATCGTCGTAAGAAAGAGAATGAGAATATTTTAAATAATATAATAATAATTTAACTAAATTGTTGATAGTATATTACTCAACTATTTCTGTTAAATTGTACAATCCTATGTGAATAAGAACATAATACTACAATTTCTGAGTTGTAATCCTCCTTTGCAAAATACTCATTAATCTCATCAGGAACAGATTCAATGCGTGTTCATACTTTTGTTAATTTATATATTTAAAAAAAAATCACACTATAAAGCACAAAAAAACAAAAACAAAAAAAAAAAAAACAAACAAACAGAAACCTGACATAAGACCTTCAGAGTAAAAGTGATTTAGAGTTAAACACTAACAAGTAAAAAGCTATTTCCTTGAAGGTGTAAATCTCTGGAAAGTACAATTAAATTAATAAAAGAGGATGGAAACTAGAATATGCATCTTAGAGAGAAGATGTCAGGAAGTAAAAACAGCTGATATGTAAAAGTCTATATTTTCTATCTCTTTTCCAGTCCAACAGCGCCAACATCTGTAGACTGCTGCGTGCTAGCTATTTAAAACGAGCCGTTTTATGACTTGCCTTAGATTTTTTTGTTTTTTGTTTTGTTTTAAAGGCCTTAAGGACTTGACTTAGAAACAACAGAATAATAGTCTTCATGTGAAGTCGATTTCTAATTTTCTTTGTTCACACTAAGTGCTAAGATTATAATTTTTATTATTTTGTGGTAGAGTTTGTAATTTTGTATTCATGAGACGGAAAGAAACCTTTGATTGGTTAATTTGATTTATAGTCTTTATTTGTACTCAGTCGAGGCAATAAACCCTCTTCAAATATAAAATATAAGTATTTTTACAAGTAGTAACAAATTAACACTGAAAAACAAGTAAAAGATAGACAACATGGCTTAAGATTCAAACATAAAAACAGAAAAACCCATACTAAATTTAAACACAATACGTATTATTATATAGCGAAAAATAAAACCTAACTCGACAATAATATTTGAAACGACATAAATAACTACAACTTCTGTTCCATCAGTGAACGCATAAAGGTAGCAATAGTTTTAATAAAAACGACACCCCAGGACTCCTCGCATCCCAAAACCGAAACAGCATTTGGCCTCGGAGACAGCTTCGCTTGTAGCACACCGTGTATCGGCAAAAGCATTAGATAAAAAAGCCATAAACTTTACCACGTTTTATTAAATTCGGAAAATAGTAAATTTGATTTTTATCTAAAATAAATTTTTAGGGGTTGAAAATGAAAATATTTTACATTTGAACCATTTTATTAACTTCCACTAACATGTCAACAGGCACTTTTTGTTTAGTCTGAGAATTTCTATACGTCAGTGAGTGACCACATTGAGCTAAATGTAAGGAAAATTAATTGATTCCTCTTGATGTTAGACTGATACAATATCAATAAACATAAAATAAACTGAAGACAGTAGAAATTTATGTAATATAATTATGTGAAAGTATATGAGTTGTTTGCTGGAACGTCTATTTTTAAAGTTCTACTGGGACGATATTAATACCTCTGGCTGCTTGGAAAGCGATTGTTGAGTTTATTTAAAAATAATCCCCAATGTTCCAATTATACAGCATTTTCTTAATAGAAACCATATATGTACCATACATGTAATGTTCATTACATGTACCAAGAAATACATTCCAAAGTCTCAAAATTTATTAAAATTTCTGCACTATAAATATGGAAATAGTCAAATAGGCATTACAAAACCTTATCTTTATATAAAAGTCATACTATAAAACACTGTTTGTACTGTAATTACTACATCAATAAACTAATCCTATTACTTTAAATGGGCAATTCTTGTATCTATCTTTGTATCTGTCGCGGATCTCGAAAACGGCTCGAAAATTTGCATACTGGGGTTATTTGACGTCAGGAATTGAATGCGCTAGGTCTTATGTCTTCAAAACGCGCATAAAGTCTGAAAAATGCGCATAAAATTTAAAATGCGAACTTCTTTTTATACCACCTTTCAAGTCACTTAGAAGGCGAATAGGTACTGCTTCTTTTTATACCTCCTTCAAAGTCACTAAATATTCGAATAGATACAGATGTTAAAAATACTGAACGATGCTCGTTCACCCAGTACAAACGAGAAAAAGATTAGCGAGAGCCTTTGAGAGTTTTCCAACTGCGAGCGAAGCATCCAGGGGCAGAGCCCCTAGTAAATATATTAATAGCTCAATGTGTACACCTTTATAAATGTTGTTCTCGTATTTGTTTTTGTAATTGATTTTAAGGTTAGGCCTAGACCAGAATGAATCATTTTGAAAATGGTTTGAATAGTTAATTTAATATTTACAGAAATATTATGTAACCTGTAAATAAATAATTATCCCTGTAATTCGTGTATCGACTACATACAATCTAGGCCATAAAATCGTGAAAGCTTATCTAACAAAGAATTTGGCATTCGAAGAAGGCATCTCCCCTATTTAAAAAAATTTGGAAAACGGTTGACCCTAAAGGCCATCCCTGTAACTTCCCGCTAAGTTTAATTACAAAGCAGTTGACATTTTTTATTATATTAAAATATTACTTCGATTTTTATGCGATTTGCGGCATTCGATGCAGTTTTTTAAGTCCATTGAAAGAATCAACAACAAAAATTTTTCAGATGAAAAGTTTCGGAGAAATTGAGGAAAATCACTTTTTTTTATTTTCTTTCGTTCACGATATCTCGCGAATGGATCAACCTATTTTTATGCGATTTACGGCAATCGATGCAGTTTTTTGAGTCCATTGAAAAAATCGACAACAAAAATTTTCTGATGAAAAATTTCGAAAAAATTGAGAAAAAACACTTTTTTTTATTTTCTTTCGTTCACGATATCTCACGAACGAATTAACCGATTTTGACCGGACTGGTAGCGATCGACGTCGCTTTTCAAGGTTAAAGGCTGATTAGATTTTGTAATTAATCGGTAAAGCCGTTTAAAAGTTATTCCAAAAAAACCTGATTTAAAAAAATTTTATTTCTTAGTTTTTTCGAAATTTTTCAGAACCTACCGGTCCGAATTAGTTGAAATTTTCAGGAAATCTAAGTTTGATGGAACTCTTTAGAACGCCGTTTGGTAGGATCCAATTGGTTAAGCCGTTCAAAAGTTATAAGCGGTTCACATACTTATATATACACACACACACACACACACACACCCCCACCAACATACATACAGACAGGGTGACACCCTCTCGGGAGTGGTCAGGGAATATTCCTAGGACCTCAAAACGTCGAGATCTGATGAATACTCGATTTTCGAAAAACTAGGTGAAACGAATAACTTCCCGATTTTAGAAAATTTTCAATTTTCTTAGCGGGAAGTTAAAAATGGTCAGTCGGTCGGAAGCAGCGGTATAAACATAATATCTTTTTCACGACAATAACCTTATGGTATGCTGGACCAGATCAAATAAACGTCATCTTAGCAAACTGTGTATGCTAAGTTTAGTTAATTAACAATGATTTAGTATAACAAGTTCTTTTTAGGTTAATAACAGTACGACTTAGTAACTTTTTATCAGACGCACGAACGAGAGAGAGTGAACATCCGACTTTACCGTACCATGAATCGGAATTATCCGAACAAGCGTTACACGACGAGACGTTCCGCGCGTCAACAAGCTTTATACATAGTTTCGTGCGTCATCCACTCATTTAATCCCTAAGATTTTACATTCTCTCTGCCGCTGCGGAAAAAAGAAGTTTACACTTTAATAATTTGATAAATAAATACAACGTCTTGTTTGCTATCTGTACTGATATTATAAGATATACAGATATGTGACATAATAATTACAGCGTTGCCGATTTCCAACAAAATAGTTCATATAAATGTAATTACTAGGGGCTCTGCCCCTGGACGCTTCGCATCCCAACCCAGCCTCGGCCTACGGCCTCAGATGGCTGCTTCGCTTCACTCGCAGTTGAAAAACTCTCGCTAATCTTTCGGTCGTTTGTACCTGGGTGAACGAGCATCGTTCAGTATTTTTAACATTTTGGGATGGTATCTATAACGTCTCTATTCGAATATTTAGTGACTTTGAAGGAGGTATAAAAAGAAGCTGTACATATTCGCCTTCTAAGTGACTTGAAAGGTGGTATACAAAGAAGTTCAGATTTTAAATTTGATGCGCATTTTTCAGACTTTATGCGCGTTTTGAAAACATAAGACCTAGCGCATTCAATTCCTGACGTAAAATAACCCCTGTATGCAAATTTTCATCAAAATCGTTAGAGCCGTTTTCGAGATCCGCGGCAGATACAAAGATAGATACAAGAATTGCTCATTTAAAGTAATAGGATAAAGATATCATATTATGAAGCTTATACAAACACATATATTTTGATAATGTAAATTTAAACCTACTGTGTAACTATTGAAAAACAAAAATATTAAATAATTAAAACAATATTATAAAAATTTAAAATAAATAAATAGATAATATATAATAGAGAGATTAATTTACATTAAAATTTATAAAACATTGCTGAAGCTAACTTAATACGACACCTTTTAACTGCGCATGCGCGTACTATCGCGCTAATATATTGCTCTTCATTAAATTTGGCAACATTATAATTATTTATGTTGCATATTTTGTAAGATTGTACCTAATGACGTTTCAGTGCTTTATTGAAATTATTGGACCTTTATTAGGAGAAATCTACATTTTGCGTTTAAAACTTATATCGTTATACCTTTTCTATTTTGTTTACGATAGTTATTATTTGCCTTTTTGGTGCCATTGAAGTGTGTAGTTTCTTTAGTTTAGTTTCATTCTAACCAAAACTGTTGAATTTTAACGTGCATTTATGTGCTTTCTTTCTCTCTTATGATGTTTATGATATTTGTCAGCAACTGTTCTGATTTGAGTTTATAGACTCAGTTAAGTGTCTAGTTTCAGAACAAGAAAACATTATTTTAATTCCAAGTCACCCTCATTTACAATAATACACACAAAGGTTTAATTGTAACCGTTTCAAAATCAATCTCAAATAAAAAGCTTAGTTTGAATCCGGGTCTTGGTCCACGTTTTTCACTTGTAATTTAATTAAACAACTCTTGCTGGGGAAGTGGTATTATAAGACAAATTATTACAAATTAAAAATAGCAATAAATAACACCACTGTAAGCTGCAAACAGATTAAGAATTTTCAATGTCATATATATGTGGTATTCAGTCGATTGGTTCAAAAAATGAGGTAAACCGTACAAGTGAGATAACATCGACCGATATCAGGTGTGATCAGGGTGGCTACCACGGAATTGTAAAGGTCCTGGGTTCGAATCTTGGTCTTAGTTCATGTTTTTTGTCACTTGTAATTTAATTAAAAAGCTTAGATTGAACTTACAATATTGCAATAGGTGGGAATCGCAATAACTAACAATAATACATTATGCAATAACAATCAATGTCAGGCCAACACACTTTTCAAATATATTTCAAATATGAAAATGAATAAAAGAATTAAACTAAAAAAAGAAAAAATGAGAAAGAGAGTGTTGGAAAAGTTCTAGTGACAATCTTCTATAAACGCAAACTTTAAAATACGATCCTATCGTAACCTTGCCCGAGTACATTGCCAAGACATTCTGTGGCACACCACCGTTTTCTAAAATAAAACACGACAGCAATATTTGTCACTTGAAACAATAAAAACTCTACTTTACAAAGCAAACATTAAATCTGTCAAACCACATTGAGGTACCCGCTCTGTCGTTCTGGCAAACTAACACCACCGCATCGCCGACACCACGATTAAAGGTTGTTTGTTTATTCAGTTAAATTTTAGATTTTATTGATGAATAAATTCACGTTCACAATATTTTCCGGCGACAGTTTTTGTTCAAATGAACAAGGAAATCTAGGGATAAACAGTTTGGAAGTTATTCGTTTCATTTTACGAGCTGCCGCGTTATGCGAAGATATTTTAGTTCATGTGCTTCAGTGAAAGGTGAATTAAAAATTTAATTTACATGATCTAACTCTGACGGCTTAATCTTATTATTTATACTAGATGGTTTCGCTCAAAGGTTTTAAAAAAAGTAAACATAATCTTAAAACACTGGTGCCCAAATGGCGATTTTACAGACCGCGGTAAATTTTTATTTTACATTTTGTTGGGATTTTGCTTACCACGAAAATAATAAAAAGTAAAATTGAAAGTTGTTTCTCAAAAATCAATTATCAATTTAAGTTATATCGCTGTAACTTAACAATTACACTAGCAATCCGGATTCTCGTTACTGGGAATGTGTTTAGAAAGGCTGTGTAACTATATTATTCAAAATTTCAGGTAAGTATACAAAATAATACTTGCTATTGAAGTCTAAATAAGCTGAAGACATCTTTTAAAAATATATTTTGTTCAATACATTTGTATTTTGTTCTGATGTGATAGTAAAAAACTTAATTATATTTGTTGTTAGTTTGTTTCT
This sequence comes from Philaenus spumarius, assembly GCA_018207615.1. NCBI lineage: Eukaryota > Metazoa > Arthropoda > Insecta > Hemiptera > Aphrophoridae > Philaenus > Philaenus spumarius. The sequence goes on along the minus strand of JAGFPH010006048.1, from coordinate 58,502 downwards.
TCATTGAAATTAATTTAGTGCGGTACTAGATTAAGATTAAACAATTGTTTTTAAAATTAATTCCTAATATCAATGGCGGGCTACTTTATAATCAATCAAATGCGGTCTTAGATTCCATCGAAGCAAAACATTTGACTTTTAATTTTGCGAAATTCCCCGGACCTGTCTCTTACATAGCTGTTACAAAATATTTTTTTCATTCGAGAGTATTTACATACAATTTTTTTTTCTTTTTCCACTCTGCTTCATTGAACTGCCTTTAATTAATTGTTCTAATAGAACGAGTCGTTGTAATTCTTGAGTTGACAAGGATTCTGTTTCCAATTTAAATCTTTTTTATTAGACCAGGGTTTGCAGAATATTTAGATATTTATAACTTTCGTGTTCAGTATGTAATGTTTGTGATACACCCACAGTACCAGTTTTTTCTTAAAAACATGAATTTAATCTGCCATCAGAATTTCTAAGAACTCCTATTGATGTAACTTTATTTTGTTTATTTCCCATTCCGTTTTTATAAGTTATTGTTTTTCAGACTGTTTTCATGTTATTAATATTTTTTTCGTTTTGCCAACAGTAATAATTTCTGCAGCATTTTTAATACACACAGTTAACCTGCAAAAATGTGTAGGTGCATTGTCTTGCTTAGCAAAACAATGATTTTCAATAACCTATAAAGGTTATAAAGCTATAAAGGTTTTTGCACGAATTTCTTCTTTGTGTGATAATTCTTGTACAGATTTGCAGTAACGTGGTCACGAGGCTTGTATGTTTACTCTGTTATGTTTTTTCTTAAGGTGTAAGTACTGTCTTATTTGGAGGGGGCGGGGAGGAAATTTTTTAAATTAAGATGAAAAATAACACGTTTTAGGCTTCCAAAAAATACTTTAAAATGATATAGGTATGTATAATTTTCCACTTCTAATTGTGATTGAAGCCTAATTTAGAATAGCAACCATGACTCATCCCTCGCTAAATCTTTCCGTGCGCTGACTAACCCCATAGGCTTGGAACAAACACGGCGTTTTTGTCGGCTGCGGATTAGTTACCGTCACCGCTCATAAAATTTAAAGTGTGCACACAGGGCTGTAAAATTTCCGATGCCGTCTAAAAGTCTCATTGGGATTCTTTAAACTGAAGTGTCTAGTTCATCAATCACGAAGTGTGTTATGTAATATATTATTTCTTTTAATGTTTTATTGATATGAACAGAGAATAATTCTCGCTTTATTGTTATTCCTTCGCCGATTGAAAAGGAAGCAAAAAAATATTCTTATTTCAGTTCATACAATCAATAAATAAAAGAAGATTTTGGAGCATTCTACACTGTGCTTCCTGATTTGAGGAACTAGAAGAAGCATTTTTCAATTATTTAAGAATGTCGGTTTTGACGAACACAAAACGCTGCTGAAGTATAGTATTGTACGAAAAAAATACTAAAATAAGGAAAATTGGCGTGCATTTGGTCACGTTCGCCACTGTTTCGGGGGAGACGGTGGAAAATCCGTCGATTGTAGTGGCAGCGAGCGGCTGCACAGCTACCGCGTCAGCGTTAAGTAAACCGATCGTTTATTTTTCTGACCAATGAGTAAGCTCTAGTAAGTTACTCTCCTTCGCTCCACTGTTGATATGATGGCGACGGCAAATATACCGTGGCGGACGAAAACTCCGTGTGTGTTCCACGCCATACACTATACTGCATTGTATATAAAATAAAGTGCCAGTGCCCAATTCGGCCAAAGATAATGTCAGCAATAGATTGATAATTTATTGTAACTTGACATTTGCATAGGTGTTGAAAACAAGTAAGAGCGTATTTTAATGTAAACAAAGTACGAAATATGTACGCCTATGAAATATAGTTCTTATTCAACTTGAATTAAATAAGATCTTACTTATTTAATATTTTGTTTAAATACATACAAAATAAAATAATAACATATTTCCACAATAAAATATGAGTAGCCCATTAACAAACACGCCCAGGTCCATTTTTCATAATTTTCCAGGAGAATGCAAAAACCGTTTACTATAGAAAAAAATCAATAATGTTGCTAATTTTTTTAATTTGAATACCAATATGTAATTAAAATTGAATGTGTAACAGATGTGCTACATTATAGGCCTATATTCAAAGTTTATTAGTTATTTACAAAACAAAATTGGATCTGGCTGGGTTTGTAACCAATGCGTGGACGCATTTTTGTAAAAAAACTCCAGACCTGAATCTATGAAACTGATGTCTTGAGGTTGGTTTTATAAAAGGTAATACACTTAATAAAACACTTTTGAATTAGAATCCTTCTGTGTAAATATTTTTACTTTACTATTCTGCATGTCAAAAGATATTACGTATGAGCTTGGTCTTCTTGTTTCAACGATGTAAAAAATGCTTTAGCTTGTGTTTTGTGGAGATTTAGCTGAGTTTTGAGTAAATGTTTTTCAGAATCACCTTTGTCTCTTTTAATTCTTTCATTTAACTCAAGACACTTTGAACAAACATCTGACACCGAGAGCTAGTGCTTGAATAAACTTTTGTCACAAATACACTTATAAAAGTCTCTGTTTAACCTTCAATTCATTTTCAACAGATTTTGGTACATTTCGTTACCTTAATTTGTAAACCTCGCAATTCCATTTAGACCAACTATTCAGGAGATGAAAAAAACTGTTATATTTTTTGTTTATTAGTAGAAGTATTGTACATCTGAAATATAACATTAAATATATTCTTACTAAAATTTAAACTCGTGTATTTAATTTTTCTTTTTTTGTTATTTTTTAAAAGGAGTTACGACTTTTTCACACCGATTGTGTTGTAGATACATGTTTTTCTTGAAACTAGAGTAGAGTTATTATTGGTAAAAACTCGCAACTCCCTATCAAAAACAAACATAATCTAAACTCATTCAAATTGTAGCATTCCTTTGTAGCATTGTTTTTCCTTTTTAATCTAAACTTACAGCTATTTTTAGTTAAAATATATTTTGTTTAGATCATTTAAGTTAATCAGTATTTACATCTCCATGATTACAGGTCGTTAATAGTTTAAATTACTGAACACTCACAAAAACAACGATACTTCACAACTTTTTACTCTAAAAACAATGATACAACTTGGAGTTAGAAGGTTTGCTAACACGAAAAATGAAATAGCGGAGTTACGAGGTGTCTTTGAACTTAAATATTTTAAACAATATTTGTTTTGGAGTTCTGGGATTTTACATAAGGATAGGGATATTTTTGCTTCAAAGGCTGGTATCAAAATGTCAATTTCATAAAAAATGGAGTTACGAGGTTTTCAAATTAAGGTAGCGATTTGCCACATTTTGGCAATACTTAAATTTAATCAAAGTTAACTCTGACTATTTTTTCTGATATAATGTGATTTCAGTCCCTTTAATTTTCTAACTAATCCCGTAACTGATTAAAGTTTTTGCTCGTATATGTATACTTTTCTGTATCCTCCTCTATAGTCTACTGAGGTACGTCAGAACCTTCCTTTTTAAAGCAAGTAAATTTTGAAAATATCTTATAGAGTAATAACTACTTTAACAATCACCGATGATGATACTTTCAGTAATTTTATTTCACCTCAACAGCCCAAATAGAATAGTAAATGCTCAACTAACAGCAGAAAGGTTTAGTATAACAACCAGCAAAGCAGGATCACGAGACCGGAATACTGTGCCGTAATTGGCTTCACTAGACCTGGCCGTATTAGAAACTAAACGTTTGTGGAGCTGGCCGTTTTTTATAAAGACTTTAAATTTTTTAATACATTTTAAACATGTTTCTGGTCGTTTTTGTAACGAAAGAGCTTTAGTATTTGATAGAGGATGAAACCACCTGAAGGAAACAATGTCCAACTCATTTCGTGAAAAAATGGACCTGGCCGTATTTGTAACTGGGCTAATCATATCAAATAAGCTATAATATGAAATAAAACATAACTTTTAAAATACAATACAAAATAAATAACTAGTAAAATTCAATTCTTTGCAACCTCTAGGGCAAGATCGTTTTGAGATTTTAGGAGAGTATTGTAATTTACTTACAATAAGAGTAGAAAAGGGCTAAGAGAGCAGTTAAATTTACAATCAAAGAAAAAACACATTAAGGACAGAACATTCAAATATCCTTCAAAGAAATAAACAGTGGAAATGCAAATAAATACAACATAACCTAAACAAGTATATTCAACTAATAAAAAGGTTAACAATAATTACGTTACCTATGAAAAATACTCCATATATTACTGTTACTAAATTTACTCTCTTCTAAACACAAACTCAACGCTATTCTCTCTCGTACACTCATAC
>JAGFPH010006048.1:5521-32074 GCA_018207615.1 Philaenus spumarius | reverse complement strand
CTCATACTTGAATTATAGCTCTCGACGAGAAACTTTTGAGAAAATTGGCAGAATTTAACATTTTTTAATTTTGAAAGCATCTTTTGGGCGGGAACGATTTTTTCGATTTTTTAATTTCTTAATTTTTCCACTTTGAGCGCATTTAGCAAGAAAGCGGTAAGAAATAGCAAAAAATGTTAAATACAAAAGTTGTAGAAAATTTAATTTCAGACCAACGATTTTTCATCAGATTTAATATCCAATCATCCATTTAGCCACTATTCATCCGAGAAGGGAGGCTCCGCCCAAAGTCCTTAAAGCTAGACGATTTCACTGATTCACTGACATTAATTATTAGGCACTTACCGTAATCGGAACCCCATCAACCTTATACTTGAATTAAAGCTCTCGACGAGAAACTCTTGGGAAAATTGCCAGAATTTAACATTTTTTAATTTTGGAAACACCTTTTGGGCGGAAACGATTTTTTCAATCAACTATGTACAAACGATCCAAAGATTAACTAGATTCTTTAGCGAATTTTCGAACTGCGAGCCAAGCGAAGCAGCCATCTGAGGCCAAAGGCCGAGGCGGGGTTGGGACGCGAAGCGTCCAGGGGCAGAGCCCCTAGTTTGTAATAATCCGAATAATTCTCTGTTCTACTACTAGGTATTACAATTTATACCCCTTGCTACTTTTCAACCTATTTAATTGTTCTTCCTTGAATTAAATAATTCAAGAAAAAAAAAATTAAAATATGAAAAATGTTGATAATTGTAAGGGCTTCAATTTGATATGTAAGATGACCCACATTGCAATTTGAAAATTTTGAGATATTGACTTTTTAAACTTCTAAAAGTTGTAAATTTTGAAACATGCTAAAAATTTGAGAAAACCTACCAAAATTAGGTATTGTTTGAAAGGTCACATCTTTTTCAATGTACTTCAAAAATTGTAGCTGTTAAAAAAAAGTTTTATGTCAGATGTAAAAAGATATGTAAACTTAAGTTTTTATGATGTTTCGGGCCACCCTGTATTGACGGTGCAAGATAAATGAAAAAAAAAATTGTTTTAATGATCAGTGTACCGAGACCTTTAAAATGAGGTACAACACGATTTACCTTTACATTTGAAAATTTCCCAAAAACCAATCCCCACCCCCAAAAAATACCCTTTTGGGGCATTTTAGAGGGTTGAAAACATTTTTTATGAATTCCTTGGGATCGAAATAGGGGGTTATCAGTTCAAACTAAATGTCTAAGTATTCTCGTTTCAATGCTATACAAGCCGGCCTCCCGCTATGATACACCCAGTATACATAATCATATTATGTTTTCTTTATAATAAAGGTGTAGGATTAATAATAACCCCAAAGCTAAGATGGTAATTAATGTTAAATGTTCAAATCAAATTATTTCGTATATTTTATAACAGCAGATATAATAAAAGTTAAAAGAACCAGCAAGGCTTAGGTCTACTCTTTAATAAAAACCTAACCTAAAAGTTTGTAATACAAATGATTGCTTCAAAGTTTGAAATCAGCTGTTAATGGAAATATGAGAGGAAACAGCTGATTTATCTGTTATTTTATTCAATTGGTTGCTATGGTAATGAATGTAAATACATGTGTTAGTTCATCAATCTAGGCCTAACATAAGAATTTTTCCCGGCTAAATTTACAAATATTGAAATAAAAAATGTTTTTATCAAAATGAATTATAGCCTATGTTACTCAGGGATACTGTAGCTTTTTATTAGTAAAACTATTTTTTCAAATGGTTAAGTAGTTTCAGAGATTACCCCCTACATACAAACACACAAACAAATTTCACCTCTTTATAATATTAGTATAGAGTATAGATGACGAATTTGAAAAATTCTTTTTAACAAGACGTAATTTATTAATACTTGAAAAATCTATAGCGTCTATAGATTAAGACCTTTAATTCAAAATAAAAATCATTGACATTGGTCCAGTAGTAATAGCTTTCGTATTGTAGGCCTACAAAGAAAATTGAAAGGTGTTTTGTGACTTAATAAAGTTGAAGATATCGATAGTGTAAGTTCAAATTATCGATTGTTTAAATACGTGATAGGCGATGAACAATTTGTCGACTTATCAGAAAAATTTAAAAAATCATACTTTAGAAATGAATCTATTTGCGTAAAGAATCATATTCGTTTAACCAACTAAATGTGGTTCACTCCCATACACCAACACCGACCTTTCTGTCTTCACTTATTCTCGATTTTAAGCTTTGTCCTCATTCTGCTCTTCAACTTCGATTTCGAGATGTGTTAACTCGACTCTTCCGATACTTAATAATTGTAAGAAATTTGAAATATGTTAGAGGTTTACGCTAATGCCTATATACTTAAAGAAATGTTAATTAGAAATGATTAATGTGTCAAAATGTTTAAGTTTAATATAAACCATTGCGTCTAAATAATGGGCCTAATTATTATTATTAATTTGTAAGGAAATAGGCTACTTATGAACACAATACCCTATCGGTACTATAAATAGCCTACATAACTTCCTATGTATTAGAATGAAGGTAAAACTATTTCTAAACACGAAAATTAATTAAATGTATTTATTACAGAAATAATATATTTAGATTCTTCAACTGAAAATATCACAATATGATTGAAAATTAACTTCTTGAGGTTAATCTAATTTGAAAAAAAAACTGTTACGTTAAATGAAACATTAATTAATTGCAATATTTTTAAGTCTATAAACAGGAAATCTTAAAACATAACTATAGAACTGATTTAAGTAGAGATACATTTTTAAATATTATCTGGTTGTAAGTAGGTTGTAACTTAGTACAATCAAGAGGCCAACCACGTAACGGAGCATATAAAATTGTAAAGTAAATTTACGTATACTCGACTTACAATCTGTTAGGCAGAAATGCAGCAATAGGAGTTAAAATAGATTTTTTGAAATTACATTTATAGGCCTATATAAATTTTTAGGTGTACATTTGTATACTCGATCGTATGTAAGAATTGAATTTTGTTTAAATTTGAATAGAAGCTCTGCTAAGACCACAGTAGTACTTACCAATTCAATTGCTTACCACAGTACTTTAGCAAGTTGTACAATGTTACACAAGCAAAAATAAAGTGCGTACTCTACCAATCAGGTATAAAGTATATATAATATAATGGATACAACTGTAATGCAGTCTGAAGTGGCTTTTGAAATACCCTGTATCACAATAAGTGTATCAATTAGTAAGTGTATCAAATTTATTAGAATTGGTTGTAAAATATTACAGTTTAAATAAAAAGCTATTCAGGCAATCCAAAATACATTCGCAACAGATGAAATTGCATTTGTTCAATGAACTGAAAATAAAATATTAGCAAGCGAACAACAAATATTCATAACATCCAAACGTAATGCATCTCTAATCTCAAAATTAAATCATTTTGAACTGAAATGCGTAATCATTGAAATGCATTTTTTTCTAGATTGTTTGGTAAGTGTGTTTCCACATTCACTGAAAAATATTATTTGCGGAAAACTTTTATGGGCGCCGAAGCGGTTTTAAAATGTGTTCGATGCACTCACGAGATCCAGTCGGAGTATGGGATTATTATTTACCGGGAAAATTAACGTTAGGTGAACGGTGAACGAACAGGCTTATAAAACTTGAAAGTGGTTTGAAGTATGTAATTTTATATAAAACCGGTTTTAATGGTTTTGTATTAATTCGTGGTTCTAAGAAATTTTTTTAAACTCGTGGATCCGCAATGCTTCGCTATTGCTTGATTTAATTTAAAGGGTAGTTAATTCCATTTAATTAAATTGACTTAAGTACATTATTGAATTGCAACATGGTTTTTATGCCACTTAAGAATATACTACACAAATTTAGATTTATAGTTTGTAAACCTTTATAGGTAATACAGAAAACCTTTTATTTGCTTTTACTTATTCTTAAAAAACTGATAGTTGTGAAGAATTGTAAAAACCCTGATTCTAAATTAGCCCAATTGGTTGCAAATAAACGTGTTTTGGTTCGTTGTAGGCCTAACCTAAAATTATCCAAATCAGCTGTTTTATATATAATAGAGGAAAAGGTGTAAATATGGGCACCCTCTTTTGTTTTTGACTTACTTTCTTTTGGGAAAAATATAGATATTTTACATTTATTAACAACTATAAGAAGTTTACTAAATAATAGGAGGTAAAATAATTAGTAATCTAAATTATTTCAATTTAAAAACGAAGATTTACAAAAACCTTTAAAAACATCACCAGAAAAAATGGGGTGCAAATATGGGCCCTCTTCAAAAAGTCACACAAAATCGTTTAAAATGGTTTAAAAATGATAAATCAATACAAACCGATAATGAACAACTTGTATATTTGAGAATTTTAAAATGAAATGAAATAAAAAATTATTTACAGAAATCGCAAACATAAATTGCTTTTTCAGCTCCGGCACAATCTAAGTGTGCCCACAACTCGCACATAACACATTTAACCCACACTTCTCCACGAGTGTCTTTAGAGAACTTTTCTTCACAAAAGATACAATTTGCAACATTCGAGTCTGGTGTAACCCCATCGTTTATATGCATGTCATCATCACTGTACAAGGGGAGGGTCGCCGGAGTCTGATGAGTCCGATGATGAATCATTTCGTTTGGTGGGTTGAATTTTCTTTTTCCGAGTGTTTTTGGTCTTCCCTGCCCTCAGGCTGGTCTCTAACGCTGAGAAAATTCAACGATCTCTTCTTGAGGGCACTTTTGTCAAGTGACTTGGTCAACTGATTCTTGTATGGCGTTCCAGTGATGAGGCTGGCACTTGCTGCTTTGCACCCCCGAGTGGTGGTTCTCTTTTTAATGTTGGGGACAGGAGATATGTCGAACGGTGAAACTGCACTTGAAGTTCCCGGGGAACATTGTGATGTTTCAGCAGCTTCATCAACTGGCATATTTACAGCCTGATGTGCTTGTATATCAGAATAACTCGAAGGAGAGGCAGATGATGTCGATGGACCAGGGAAAGCAAGTGGAGGAGTACGTGATTCTGAAACATTATTTTCCATCATGGAGCAAGTTTTTCCTGCAACCAACTCAGCAGCTATAAAGTCAGCGTCGGTGAAGATGTTGCGGTTCATAGGGTATAGGCCTATCCCAGTTACTTTAAACCCGTTTACAGCTATCTCAGCCATTTGGGTACGAAGGTAGGCTTGACCAAAAACCTCCATAACATCGTATGGTGTAAGGGGACGCCCATTCTGTTGCAACCATACTCTGACTCCCTCGCTGTAATACGTTTTTAGGGGCCCCATAAAAGTCTGGTCTAAGGGCTGTAATTTGTGGGTGGAATGAGTAGGAAGTGAGATGATAGTCACATTGTTCTTTCTGGCCAAGTCAATAACATCTGCATTACGAACGTGGCTATAATGACCATCCAAGATAAGTATAACAGGCCTTTGCTCAGTATTACATGTTTTCTCAATAAAGTGAACGAACCATTCTGTGAACAAATTTGTTTGAACCCATCCTGAAGGATGGGCTCTACCAATTGCACCATCAGGGCAGCCTCTCATTAAAGCATGGGTCATGTTTGTTCTAGAGAAAATTATCATTGGCGGGACATAATGGCCTAAAGCGCTCATGCATGCTATGATTGTGATAGTAGCCCCTCCTTCTGCGGACATTAAAGCTGCAATTTGTTTTTCCCTTTCATCCCTATTACTTTGGGAATTCTACTCTGTACAATGGGCAGGCCCGTCTCGTCCACGTTATACACTCGGTCAGCTGGATACTAGTTTTTGTTGAAAGCGTCTGCCAATAGATCGAAGAAAGCTGTCACATTATTTTTATTGAAACCCAAAGCTCTAGCAAATTATGTTCCACAAGGTTTGCGAATTGACAGCTGATCCTTGTGTCTCTCAAGAAAAAGGTCAGCCCAAGCTCGTCCTGCTTCTCCGTTTTTGAAAGGGGTTGTCAAGCCATTTCTCTGGACAAGTAAATATGCCATTCGTCTAAAGTGCATCCAAAGAATTTTCGCTCCATCACTAGGAGGTATGAAACTAATTGCTTTTCGAGATCGGAATTTAAGAATGGTTTCCTTCCAAGTCTTGCTTCTTGAACCGCTTGCTCGGGGGTTTTATCAACTTTAAGAAATCTCTGCAGAGTACTACGAGGTACTTCAAACCTTCTTGCGGCACCTTTAACGGAAGCCTCCTTAGCCTTCACAGCTGCGATTGCACGCACCATCTGAGACATCCCACTGATTCATCTTGCATTCATAACGCTTCTTCGTCCTCGGCATTCTGAAACAGCAAAAAAAAAACAACCTTATTAGCTCAATTTGAAGAAGAAGGTTTCATTTCTAGCTCTTTCTATGTGAATAACCCGAGGTATAAGATGTTACATTATGCACATTACCCAATGTATTATAAAATAAAACTAACAGATGCTTTGAGATACGAAAACTTGAATGGCCTTATAATTATTTATAAAGTTATTATTAGTCTACATTACGAAGGTTTTACCCGTTTTTAGCCTCAATGGGATCAGATCAAAACATCTAAATTGCTTTGTTGCTATGTCAGTTGTGCATATCAAATTCCGAATATCTATTTTCCATTTATTTTGTTTAAGAAAAAATGGTGCAATTGTGGGCACCCTTTAAATGAGGGCCCATATTTACACCAAGAAAGGGTGCCCATATTTACACCAACCCTGCCTAAGCAAGATGGCCACTATCACATGTAACCTAAAGTCGAGCATGACTAAATGAATGCTTCTATAATTAGCTTAAGATCTCTGCTTTTCGGATATCACAGTGAAATTATTTTAAACTAACCATAAATAGATGAAAATAAAATGATTTCACATACCTGTCAAAGTTTTGGAGTCCAGAACAAACACTAATTCGCACAATAACTCACGCTGTATCCGCACTACTTGAAAGAAAGATGCTAACTGCTCCTAGATATCTTATAACAAGTGGCGCCATTTACAGTACCGGCCACCAGTCTGCAGCACCTCATATACCCTCTAGACAGGGGTGCCCATAATTACACCTGTGCCCGTTTTTACACCTTTTCCTCTATGTAACAACCAATGTATGAATTAAATTAAAATATTGTAAGCATTTTTAGTTGATTTTTTTTTTCTTTAAGTTGATCAATCTAACCTAAAAAAGCTGTTGGTTTTGAATGATAATAAACTGATTATAAATGCTAAATAAAATTACTATGGTATTGAATGTAAACAAACATGTGTTACTAAGAATTTTATTAGAACAGCTGTTTCGTGAGTTATGGTCTTGAATTCATGGAAAAAGGTTCAGTTTTCCAGAATTTAAAAATATTTTGGGAAACTTTTCAATTTTTTTAATAAAAACCTAATTCGGACTATTACGAACAGTTTAAAACAAAAAATAGCCAAATTGGTCCAGCCATTCTCAAGTGATGCGCTTACCAACGAACAGCGTTTCATTTTTATTATATAGATATAATGGAGATCGGGGTATGATGAAACAAAATTTAGTAAATAATTTGTTCTGTTAAAAGTATTACCACACCACAGTTGAAATTCATATGAGTTTTTTCTTAAATGTTACCATATACAATTACATTTTTTAAACTCATAATTTTACCCACAAATAAACTATTCAACTTTTAATAAAATTTAACCTGTGTACACGGGGAACAATGAAACATCAAAATAAAATTTAAAAAATCTTTATTTTACTATAGTTAAAATCAAATAAATATTTCAATGTATAGTTTTCAGATTAACAACTTACAGTGCTACAGTTCCAATAATATGCTATAAATGTGTTAGATATATTGAACTTAATTTTATCTACGACCATTGCAATAAACACCAATAACGCTATTACAAGTAACATCAGAAAGAGGTACATTACAAACCAAAATCCAACCCGATTAGGTAATGATATCATTACCTAACAGGAGTCACTTTACATAATAGGCTCTAGACCAATGAGAGCTCGTCATTTGACGGAAGTAGAGTTGTAATAAAAATAACGCTATTCGTACATCAGCTGATTGTACCCATACGTTCCGGATGTTAGTGTGTTATTGTAACTAACCTCAAACGTGAGTTGACGCATTCCGCAAACATGAGTGATAGTGATGAATTTTGTTTAACTCCAGAGGAAATTAATACAAAAGCAAATTCGGCTCTGAACAATTTGTTGCCAGAAAAATCTAAATTTCGTTATGAAAAGGTTTATAACCAGTTTATGGAGTGGAAAACTAGAAATGGTGTTCGTTCGTTTTCCGAGAATGTTTTCATTGCGTATTTTGAGGAATTGGCCCAAGATAAGAAACCTAGTTCGCTTTGGTCTATTTATTCAATGATTAAATCTACAATCAACATCAAACATCAAATAGCCTGTATATTTTTGGTCGCAGATAAAGTAGTGTACGCAACGATTGTATTCAGCCTTTAAGCCACTCGTGAGATATTTAGAACACTCGCTTCGCTCGTGTTCCAACTTACATCTCACTCGTGGCTTAAAGGCCTTCATAATACAATCATTGCGTAAACTACTATAAAACTCGCATTTACCAAAGTGCGAGTTGTATTGTTACAATAATATGAACACTTTTTTTACAATAAAATAACTACTTATGCACCTCTACCTTCCTTTAATTTACTCCAGAAACAATAGGTGGAGGCAGTTCATGACAGTTTGACGTTTTCAAATAAATAAGTTTTTAAAGTGCGAACAAATGTGTAGTAAGGATCAAGTCTTTACTATTCTGTATAATACACTTCACAGCTTCTCCTTTTTCAGTGACTAATTCTCCTACTGAAAATTATGTTTTATTCTTAACTTTACCTTCTTTAATGAGTACATAATCTCCTTCTTTTATATTATTGATTTCTTTAAGTGTTTCTAAATCTAGATTTGCCATTTCACCATCAGTGCTATCTTCATTTCTGTGAACAAATATTGAGGCTCATCGTCTGTGTAGTTGCCATCACTTTCATTTTCAATTAATATCTTTTTGATTGCCTTTAGTTGCTTTCGTTTTTGTTATTTGCTAAAGAAAATTAGTCTTGGCTTTTAGTTCTGTTTATTTCTAATTCTTCAACCATGCATTTTTTACAGGCTTGTTAAAACTACACTTATCTTTTTTGTTTATTTGTGACTTAGTTTTTCTAGGTGATAGGTTTTAGTTCTTGCAGAGAAATATAGTTAATTTTTGCCTCGTTGCTTCAGCCTTGTGAATTGTAATGTTAGGATATCTTTTTCGAAAACTGAACATCCAATCCTTCCGAGCTTGTACGTTTTTTTATCCACGATTCAGGAACTTTTAGTTAGCTTACATCCTAGCTTTTGTACTTTTGTTTTCACAAAGTCTATGATGAATTTTAACGTTTGTCAATATATATTCGTATAACTTATCCTCTAATTCCATTGGAAACTCTCTACTTAGAAGAGTTTGGCTGAAACTGCAATGTTAAAGTTTCATGTTCATATTGTGACATGGCTTTATACATATTTTAAATATCTGATAGGGCTTACATAAATTAAATTCCTGCATTTTTCAACACTTCTTACACTTTCACCTTTCATTACCTTCAAAATTAGATTTTGCTTATCACCTTCTAAAACTCAGCCTTTGTCAGTCTTTCGATGTTGATTGCGTGGCACTTATAAAATAAGTCAGAAAATGAAACAAAAACAAATTAGGCTACACCCATAACAATAACATAACATAGTTTTAGATTAAGTTATATACTTCAAAACCACAACATTTATTATAATAGACTGAAGGAATGGGATATAATGTAACATGTTTCACTGTACCCCAGTGAACTGTATTTCATTGTACCCCGAAGTGAGGTTAAGAAAATTAAACTGTATCATGGTTATAAACTAATTAACACAATCATTTAATAATTGTGTTTATTACATAGTAATTAACTTGGTAGCATGAAATTTGAAATAATATCTAAAATACACGAGAGAATAAAAACTTAATACGTTAAAAAATACTTATTTTGCCATTACAGAAATCAATGAATGTCAACTGCTCTTTTGCTACTTGAAGAATTCCTTCAAAATTACAGCTGGTTATTACAGATGTTTAATATAATATCATACAACAGTATCAGATGGTTTGACTAAATACATATGACTATAAACTTAATGTTTCATTGTACACCGTCTTTCTAATAATAAACGCAATTTCAGTAACAGTTTGGGGATTTAAAAACCAAACCTTTATCTATTACAACGCAACCTTATTGTTTCTTATTATTGCTATTGGCAATATTTTGATCATGATCACGTCTTCTCTTGCGTGACAAGTCAGTTAGTTATTACGCAACAAATTAATCGACGCAAATGAATAACCAATCCCGCAACAATTACACAACGCTGTGTGCGTCCGTGATGCGTTGATCGTGCACATAACTACGTTAGGCCGGTTCATCACTTTCTTTCCCAATGCGGAAGTATAATTTCCGCAGTACACCGAGCCACATTCATTTTACCTCTTTTAAATTAAGCGAGTTCCGTTTTAGACCAAAGAAAGGGTCAAAGTTAAAAATTTAGTTAGAATTACAGAAATAAGTGGTCATGAGGATTAAGTACATTTCAAAATATTTAAACACTTGCTGTTGTACCAGCTCCACTCAGATCAAGGCTTTGCTGTAGTTAAGGAATATTTATGAAACGTAAAATGCTGTTTTTTGGACTCATTAAAAAAAAAAAATATATATTTTTTAGAAATATTTTCTAAATGATGATCTGTTAACATCTTCATGCCGATCTAAAATATAAACAATCTATAATATTTCAAAGTTTTATATTTTTGTGTGCAATTTAAGCAATAATTTAAATGTCAACATCTTTTAACATTTGACCTACACTGTCCTCCTTATCAAGGAGAAATTTGTTTTACATATCACTAAAATAAGTACAAGATAAAATAAAATATTTTTACTAGGAGACACTCGCTCCGCTCGCATAGTTGTTAACGAAATTATTGACTTAAAGTATATTGACCATTTTACTTATTTACAAACAGGATTTCAAAAATAAGTTATTTGAACATTTAACATTATTCACTATTTTACCATTGGGGTTATTAATAATCCTACACCTTTATTATAATGAAAACATGACATGATTATGTTTATAGAAGGTTCCAACCGGGTTGGCATGCGAGGCACGCAGGGGTTTCCCTTAGTTATTTATATATTACTAGCAGGTCCCATCCACCCAACCCCCCGTAAGCCAACCCCCTTTTACAATGCAGTTATAAAAGGGCCTAAATGTTAAAAGAACCATAATGGCTCAGGTCTACACTTTAATAAAAACCTAACCTAAAAGATAGAAATACAAATAATTGCTTTAAAGTTTGAAATCAGCTGTTAATTGAAATAGTAAAGCAAACAGCTTATTACTGTATCAACAATAAACATATTTATTTACTATTTAGTATAGCGCTCCCATTGCCTTAAAATATTAAGTATAATTTTTGTAGTTTTTATGTTCAATAGATGCTGCTGTTTTTCAAAATCTATATGTATAAAGCTGAAATACCACTGACTCACTCACTTATCACAGTATCTCGAAAACCATACCTTTTAGGAATGTGAAATTTGGTACACATATTGTTCATAGGCCCTAGAGGTGCACTATGAAAGCATTTTGAAATATTTCGCGTTTAAGAGTTGAAACAATCCCTAAAACCATAAAATTGTTTGTTTTATATCACAAAAACCATATGGTCTAGGAATGTGGAATTTGGTACATATATTGCTCATAGACCCTAAAGGTGCACTATGAAAGAATTTTGAAATATTTCGCATTTAATGGTTGAAACAACCCCTAAAACCATAAATATTGTTTGTTTTATATCTCAAAAACCATATGGCCTAGGAACGTGAAATTGGTTACCCATATTGATCACAGGCACTAGATGCGCTTTAAGAAAGGATTTTAAAATCTTAAAGGGTTGAAACAACCCCTAAAACTATACACATTTTATTTATTTACTTTCAATAAGGCTATAAAGCTGAAAATTTGTCAATTTATTTCTTAAAATCACATATAAAAAGTAAACCAGTTTTACGTTTTGTCACGTTCTGCTAAGGGGTGAAAATGTAGTAACAACCCCTAAAACAATTAATATGAATGTTTATACTTTCCTGAAAGTTAGACAGCTGAAATTTTGTACATTAATGTCTTACAAGATGCATATAAAATAAACCAGTTTTACACTTTGTAACGTTCTGATAAGGGATTGAAAAGTAGTAACAACCCCTAAAACTATAAATATTAATTGAATAACTTTGAGGAAAGTGAAATTTGGTACACATATGCTCATAGGCGCTAGAGACGCACTAAGAAATAATTTTAAAATATTTGGCCTTTAAGAGTTGTAACAATCTCTAAAAAATAAATGTTGTTTGTTATACTTTCCTTAAAGCTAGAAAGCTGAAATTTTGTACATTTATTTTTTGAAAAACACACAAAAAGTAGGCCTAAACCAGTTTTACATTTTTGTACGTTCTGCTAAGGGGTGAAAATGTGATAACAGTCGATAAAAACTAAAAATATTAATTGGTTTTCTTTCCTTAAAGCTAGAGATCTGAAATTTGGCATTTATTAATTTTAAGGAAGTATTTAAATGCGTAAAGCTGATCAAATTTATCCCGATCATATTAAAGTCGATCTCCAACATACAGTCTGTAGATTTAGCGGTTGAAAAAGAAGACGCTCTTCACTCTGAATTCTTTATTTTTAATTGATTTAAATTATTCAGCAAACATACCTTGACGAAGACAATTGATGGACAGCCAATAAACAAAACATACCAAACTAATTGAAAATACATGTAATAATTCACTTTCGTAAAATAAAAGATGAAAGAAAATGAGGGAGAAATATTACAATTATGTAACATAGTGATGCAAAACAATTCCCCGTAGCGAAGCACGGGTATTCAGCTAGTAGTATATAAAAACATGCTTGTATTCATATGTTATGTTGTGTTAAAATTTGAAAGTAATCGGTTAAGAACTTTCGGAGATTTGAGATTTTAAACAAACGAACATTAAAATTTTTATTTGTATAGATTAACATTCAAATATAATATAGATAGTAACATTAATTTAAAAAGAACAAAATATTCACAATCCCACATATGAGGTAAGTCTATAAAATAATGAAACTTTTATTCCCCCACATAAACAAACCCGCATAACAAGCAGCTGTGACTTCCGGATGATAGTGAATCGCCATTTAGTTAAGTTGTGTTTTCTGTAGTGTGGCGGAAAAATGCTAAAAAGTTTTAGTTAAAACGAATGAAATGCCAACATAACATTCTCAAGTGCTTGCCTCAGCTTATGGAAATTATTGTCTTTCTCGCACGCGTGTTTGAGTGACACAAAATATTCAGTAAGGGAAGTGAGAACGTCGAAGTAGATGAACGTCCTGGAGGACCTTCGGTTCAAGAACCGAAGCAACTGTAAAAACAATCAGTCAGATTGTTCGAAAGATCTTCGACTCATTGTTAGAATGATAGCTATATCTGTGAAACTTCACTGGGGTACCGCATGGAAAACTTTGGCTGAGGATTTTAACATGTCAAAAGTTTGTGCAAAGGGTTATCACACCAGAATAAAAAGAATGACGCAAAGAATGCTGTGTTCTGAAACAACTTGATAAATCCAAACTTCATCCAAAAAGCACTCACTTGTGACAAAACCGGGATGTTTCAGAACAATCCTGAGACCAAATCAGGCCGGATTAAGGACAGTCAATGCACTGTAAAACATAGTCACCACTGTGAAAGAAAAGATCTCGTCATAGGAAGTCAAATTCGAGTTATAAGCAGTCCCGTAATTTAATATACATTCCACGTATATAATTTGAACTGGCAACTAACTACATGAATACAGTCTACTCTCTGCTTATGTATTATTTATATCAATCTTAAAGGTATGGACAAAAACTACAAAAATGTCTCATCATTTGAAAGTAAGTTAATGTTTTTAAATATAAAAAAAGGAATTTATCTATTTGCCCGTTTAAAATACATAGATCACCTAATTGAACTTTGCACAATAATCAGCTGGTTTTTTAATAATGTATTTTTCAATGTAAACAGCTGATTTCATACTTTGAAACCGTTTTTATTATTAATTATTTGTATTTCTAATTGGTAGTTTAGGTTTTTTTAGTAGGCTTAATGCATGCTGATTTTGTAACCTTTCTTTACTCATGTTATATCATAAACTAAATAATTTAATTTGGACATTTAATATTGTTTACCATGATAAGCTTAGATTCCACAACTTTATTCAAAAGAAAATATTAAAATAAGAAAAAATATGTGTGTAGATGTAGCAAGGGGGTTGAAGTGATTAAGTGGGGTTAATTAATTTGTACTTTTAGGTTAAACGGCAAACACAGACCTAGTCTTTTATGTTTAGTTTATATTTATGTGTTATCGTTAGTTTTTCTCTTGATAGCAAGAGTGATGTATTTATACTGTTACGGAACGTCGTGTATTGTTTTGTTTATACACTCATTGTTGGAAAATGTCCAAACAAATAATTGTGAAAATATAAACAATCCATCATTATAAGACAACTACAAACAAGGCGTCAAAGATTGTTCGAAGGAAGTTTGTTAATTTTTTAGATAACTCTTAACAACCGAACAACAAATTACCTACCTATAATATTAGTAGATGTATGTAGATTTATATGTATGTTGATGTATGTAGGTGTATGTTGATATATGTAGTTATGTTTAACCATTTAAACTGATCATGGACAGAAAATCAAAAACATCTTCCCTTATACCCTACCCCAAGGAGAAGTAATTCTAACCTACGATCCCAGAACACCTATTGTTTTAATTAACAGGCATTATGCTCTATGGAGTATTACACAACAAATAAACTAAGCATGCGTCAATCTCCCCTTCGCTTACAACAACGATATTTTCCACACCAAAGACGATGTCATCTTTCAAAGGCACGAATATGAGGCTCCTCCAAGATCTAATTGAAGGGTACTTGGATATGTTTGTTGATATTTTCAGGGAACGGGGGGAGGCGGCATAACAAAGTCAGGGAATGTTTGGATTGTACAAACGCCACATGTTTCCCAAAGTGCCGCCTCTATTAACTCTCTTTATTACTGTGTAGTTAATACGGAATACTGTAAACTGTAATTGTTTACACAAACACTTCGCGTCATTTTATTACGTTTCTTCCGTTTCTTTTGTTGTCTACGTAAACAAGCCTGGTAGTTTCATTTGGTGTATGAAAGTTTGTAAATTGTTTATCGTTTATCATTTATGTGTAACAAAAGGGCGCCGATAGACTAGTTACACTAGTTAGTAGATGTAAGATTTGTTTGATGTTGTATTAGCTGTCGGTCCCGTCACCACAATCTCTACTAGTTACAGGACACCTCTCATTTATTCAGTTTTTTGGTTTAAGATTTAAGAGAGCGCAAGGCCGTAAGACTTTCTACTGAAGTAAGCATGCAACGGTTACTAATATATAAGTGCGCGTAAGCACTCAATGGTTACTATTAGATAAGTGCGCGTAAGCATGCAACGGCTATATTAGATAAGGGCGCGTAAGCACGCAACGGTTACTATTAGATAAGGGCGCGTAAGCACGCAACGGTTCCTATTAGATAAGAATAACAGATAAATAAATACACGAATATACTGGCTGTTTCAACTTGGTTCATAAATTATCTGTATTATTTTGTATGTCTAAACAATGTATGCAAACGAAGTGGGTCCAATTTGGTAAAGATGAAGAAAGGCGTGACCAGAGGTTTTTTAAAAATTTCTTCATATTATCTTCATATTATGAAAGAACACGTAAAACTGATTATAAAAACAACAAAAATATCCGCGGGAAATACAAATTATAGAAAATACGAGAGAAATAAAAGTCGAAAATATAGAGGTTAACTTCAGTATTTCTTTTATCTTTAACACTAAATAAAAGAAAAAATCACTTAATTGACCAACAAATATCAACAATAACTTCACTGAACACAATGAATGAAAGAAATCACGAAAATATATGTCAATCTTTATATAACTTTCCAAAACCTTTACTTTAAAAACAATAACAATTATCGTTATTAAATTACATTTATTTAATACCAGTATAAAAGAAGAAAGTGATCATTTCTGATTGCCAACGTTGCCACATTGAACATATGTAATAGGAAAAGATGACGTAACAGTAATCACAACATTTTATTAGTAGCGAATATAAACAGTGCTTAACAGTATGATTATAATATTTCGTCGTTATTATTGCATTATATAATTAGAGTAAAAAAAAAAACCTGAAGGTTCTAACCTATACTATTTAGTCACAGTATGTTGCCGATAACAGTATGATTATAATATTTCGTCGTTATTATCACATTATATAATTCATAATAAAAAAAACATTAATAAAAAAAACCTAAAGGTACTAACCTATACTATTTTGTCACAGTATGTTTACTTAGTTGAGTTGCCTAAACTGTTCGTTTCTACACAAAAAAGAACCTGAAGGGTTCTAACTTAAACAGTTATTATTTTCTAATTTTATGCAATATAGGAGGCACTGATAAACTCATTCTAATCTAGTTGCAACCAATCTGGCAACCCTGTTCCCTATCGCGTATTTAAATGGCTGTAGATTGTGTGTATTAAATCCCATAAGCGATTTTTGGTTTGTTAATTTGTTATGTTATATTTGTTTTAGAATGTTTATAATTGCTTTCCCGCCATCAGTGAAGTGTCTAATTTCATTATGTATATAGGAAAAAGTGATATATAGTGTAATTCTCTTAAAACCTGTAGTCACGGCGTCCTCCACTAGAATCAACTATTTATTGGTATGAGGGAATTCGGAGGGAAATATCCCGTACCTGTGTCAGGTAGAAAAGTAGGGCAGTTTGTATGTCGCCGACACCCCGGCCTGTACCTTGTTTTTATACCTGGACTTTGTTGTTGAGTTTGTATATTAGAAATGACCCAAAAAAAGTGGGGCAGTTTGTACGTATCCGATTGCACACGCCACTTTTTTTGTCGGTTATGTTCAGCTAGTCTTTGAAGCAGTGACATCCGTCATGAAGTTTCGGCCATTAATAAAGTATAAAATATCAGTACCTATTGAGGTTTTCAATATATTATTAAAACTTTACTAATTCTAGAAACAATACATATTATAAAAACGATTCACGGAATCCATCATAAATAAAGTATCCGAAAAATCACTGAATTAATCGACTTGTTATCAGTCATATTATAATTAATAATATGAATAAATTATAACTATGATTAATTATAATAGCTTGTACTTTGGCAACACCAAAAACTATTTCTGCCAAAAAGAAGGTTTCACCATGGGCTCTCCACAGGTTTATTATCTGAAATTTATTTAAAGAAAATATATAATCTCATATGAAATGTCAACAAACTGTACAGCCAAATCGTAACTTATGTAGATTAAAACAATTTTATTTTCAAGCTCTTTGAGCCTAAATATCCTTTTATTTAAGTTGCCCTTTTATTTATTTGAATGTTCTGCATTTAGTTTAACTTTCCAAAGGTTTCATAACTAACCTGTTCGAGCCTCTCACACTAATAGATCATGTGTTCTGCGATATCCTGCAGGCCATATATCCTGCATACCTATTCTTTGCATGTGATTCCTAAGGTTACAATGTCCAGTGATTATTCCTACCACCTTTTTACATTGCACCTGACTGCTGTCAATAAGGATGTCAGTTACAATTTGCCTAGATGGACCAAGAAGTGAAAGCGTACTTATCCTCAATTTTACTCCACTTCCTTCCGTGATCAGCCTGTACTGCTGATCTCTTTGATATGTCAGAAAGGTTCAGCTACGTACGAATTCACCAACTTTTTTTGGGTCGTTTCTAATATACAAATTCACCAACTTCTAAAACAGGTACAAAAACAAGGGCATCAATTTTCTACCTGATTCAGGTACGGTATATTTCCCTTTGAATAGTTTCATAGCCCCTTGCTGTAGCATACCAACTGATTGGAACGCACACCAATAAATATTAGGTTAGGTCAGTATTCGGGATGTATGTACAATGCTTCTTTCTTTTTGTAGTAGAGACTATATAAGTATAGGTCTAGAACAATATAGGTTAGTTTTTTTAAATTGTGTGAAGTTGGAGACGGCAGATAGAATTGAAGACAAACTTAGCACCAGACAATTCGTAAAGTTGATGAAAGTAATGAAACAACTTCTGCATTTTAGAAGAAATTAGTTTCAATGCAGGCAATCAGTTTTAGTTTTATCATTTTTATTTCAGTGTATTTTCTGACACAATAATAGGAAAATGTATTGTACTACAGACCCCAAACCCAAAACCACAGTTAACTCAAATGTGTATATATAATAATGTTTTTATAAGCATAATAGCCACTGAAGTTTAGCTCAAATGACTACTAGACTGAAGTTATTCCATCTTCGTAAATATAGGTGAAATAGTACCAAGGAGTTTTAGATATAGCAAGAGGGTTTTTGTTAAACTAATAAATCATAATAACTACATTAATATGAAAAATAAAAAACTAAAATATCCGTTTAATGTTATTAAAAATTTTAAGAGTAGTACCAACAAAATCTTTAGAAAGTTTTTTTTTATAAAAATGATTTGGAAAGGTTGAAAAAAGGAGTTGGTGGTAAACAAACGAATGACTTTCTTAAAGGAACAGAATCAAAACTGTTAAATTTGATTGTAAAAATTATAAAAATTATGCAAAACGTTATCCTGTAACAATTTGATTATTGATAGGCCCTATAATCAAATCTTACTGTAAGGAGAGAACAAAATTAAATCGAAGAACAGACTATTCATTCAGAGCAAACGAATATTTTGTTTGAAACATTTTTCTAAAATTTTCTGATTCGTTAAGCAAGAGACAAATAAAAGTGTTTAATGTTTAGCATTGGGATACAAAATCTTTGTTGTAAATCTTCTTAATATTACCGAAACCTTTAATCTAAAACCTTTTGTTGATAACTGCAACCAGTATCGAAAGAGGTGAACAGATATTTTTCCTCCAGCTACTTTTTCCTGTCTCGTCAATAGGGTTGAATGAACCATCCCCTATAAACATAAATCATATTTTCGGTATATAATAATACGTCTACTAATCCTGTTTTTTTGGTATTATCTTACCTTGTTCTACCGCAGTTTCGGGTATTCACCCATCCACAATGGAGTTTAAAATAAATCATATGTTAGTAAAACATCTGCTGAAATAACAATGCATCAATGAACTTTCGAGTCTGTGTATTCTTGGCATAACCTCAATTGGTTTTGTAAATATGAATGTCCATGTTTTAATCAACATGTAATGTTTTATTTAACTGATTTCTAACAGATTGTTAAAACTGTAGCTGGAGACAAATTTGTATGTGCCTTAGTGGAGGAAAGTATCTTCCTTCGCTGTGCTCGCGCAGTAAAATTTTCTTTCAGGGCGACAAAGTAATACCTTCCACCCTTAAGACACAAATAACTATAATGCTTATCTAATGGGAACCTAACCACACCCATATAGTCTGAGGCAAAAACGATTTGAAATATGTAGGCTACATTTCTCCAAATTTGCTAAGTTCTTCTTAAACTATTTATACACTTCTAACACTGACAGTAAATTAGATTACTTCTTCATTGCTGCAATAAAGCTTTTCTAAAATATTGAGTTCCAAGGTGATATAGAGGTAATTTTACTACCCTATAAACTTACGGTCCCTGTATTTTCTTATTTAGGGTCTATAACATTATGTTCAACAACAATTTTATTTGTGTTACATAAATAAAAACATAAATTTTAGTACATAACAGTTTCTTAAAAACCCGTTTAAATTTAAATTGTAGAAATTTCAGAAAAACCTGAAGAAAAAATCAGATGTTATTGAAAAACATCAGTTTCGTCGTAAGAGTAAATAGGTAATTAAAACTTGTAATTGCCCAATACCTACGTATAGACTATGCATATATTAAGTAAGTTATACACACATTACCATTATCAACAAAATGTTTATGTATTTCTTATCAACCCCTAACATAGCCTACATCGTTACATCTTTTTATCAACATGACCCAAGCACATATTGTTACACATATTTTGTTTTTCGTTGGCTGCACTGATCTTTTACCACTCATTGGCATTGGCGTTCCCGTTACTTCTAGAAAGAAGATTAACTCCACAAAGATTTCCAGGACTTGATCCCGAAATATCTGAAAATCGTTTTAATATCTTCATTTGGTTCCATATACATGTAATGGGAGTATGCACCATCAAAAGAGGTGAGCACAACGTTTGGGAGCAATAAAAACTCACAATTTTTGCACTTTAATGCTTCTTGAAACTATATCTTGAAAACGGTGCTTCTTACTGGAGAAGGTATCCTTTTAAAATTAAAGAGCACTAAATTATGCTTCAAATGATTACCTAAAATATTAAATTTGATTTAGTGGTATAGCCAAAATTTACAGTAAAAAACTGATATTTTTACCTTTTCAGTGCAAATTTACTGAAAACGTAAATTACCACCTAAGGTGCAGGTAATGAAGAGTGATTTCATTACTTTTTAATCTCTTGTATCTTTGAAATGGCTATTTCAATTAAAAAAACCAGTAGTTTGAATTTATATAAATTTATTTCATAATGAAAGTTGCGAGTTAACCAGGTAAAAATGTTAAATTTACGGCTCGGATACGAATAAAATAACTGCTTGTTCAAACAATTTTCGCCTATACTTTTCTACCTAAGTAACATTACATAAATTTGTAAACAATAAACTAACGAACAAAATACAGTAATAGAACGCAATGCGGAGTGACTATGTTCGTATATTGAGGAGTGGGCGGTATTTTACGTCCCGCCTTGAGATAGCGTCCATCTTGGCGTATTTTTAGCACCCCGTGGGCCGTCGCCGCCATTGCAAATTGCGTCACACCTCCAAGACATGATCCACACTTTAACCAGACTTTATACGTACGTAGCAGAATGTAAACATCCTATGTTGGACGAAATGCAACTTGCATTGTGGAAATATTTTCAGCTGTGATGGACTGCACTCCGTTAACTCTTGCCAGAGAATGTAGCCTAATATTTGCTTGTATAATTTAACTGGGTGTTTGGGTCCATCATTGTTCCTACCCAACCCTACCATGTAAACTAAATCCATGTTTATTTTTCGGATCCTTAGCTTTAAACATATTGTTTTCTCCCGTATTTTTATAAGAGTATTTATTTTCTTGAATAACAAAATTTGAAAATAGGCCTACAATACATTATATTAATTATCTTATGTAATTTATATTACATGATATAAAATACGAACTAAAATAAACCCACAATAAATAATCCAAAAAGATTTGGCCCATAAAAATAATGAGATCAAAAAAGTCTAAGTCCTTCATCCAACAGAATAAAGTCTACAGTTGAAGGTGTTAGGCTACATCTTCTTCCAAGCCACTTTTTCTTCTTTCTTATTATTAGTTTTATTGTTTTAAACTTGACACGTTTTTCATTTAAAGAGATTCATAGGAAAGACCAAATTTAACAATTTGACATTGAAGGCAGATGAAAAATTAAAATCAATACGACCAAAGATTAAAGGTAGGGTCCAACTGAGTTGAAAACGCTTAAGCCTATTCCCTTCCGTAAATCTGCTGGAGAAGGCTAACTACGCCAATCGTGGACCATGAACACTGGACAGTTCACACTGAGTGCAGTCTTAGTTTTACCAAGACATCTAGTAAATTACAGAAAGCAATCTGAAAATTGGAAAATATGCACATTTGTTTGAATTCTGTTTTCAGGGTTTTTACTAGGCCTACAAATAAAGTAACGTGAAATTATGTTATGAAGTAGGTTATAATTATATTTTTACTAACAAAAAATAATCAGTTTAATTCAAAATAAATAGTTTAATTAAATATTCGTTGTAGCTTTGAATATTTAGGGTGCGTTTTTGAAAATGTTACCTCTATTATTTAATAGTTGGAAAGAGATATGCAACATTCGATCTCGTGACAATTGTTCCCCGTCAGGGGAACCTTAGAAAACCTATTTAAAAAATTCCAAAACCATGCTTACTCCTACCACCCCTGTCTCAAAAATGTCTAATGCACTCATATGACTTGTACACATCAAATTATTATTTTTTCTCATCAGGGCATAAGATAAATAGTTAATTGTTATCACTCTATGATAAGGTCAACTTGGCTCTTGTTTATTTCATGCTGTTAACTTTGTCAAATTTTAAATATTGAACTTTGTAATAAATTATTATTTTTATAGTGCGATGACCTATACCTTTATAAAATTCTAGAATATAATTTACAAAATACAATTTTTAAGCGTACCGAACGAATCATCTTTGGGCAATTTTTATTTACTTGTCACGAATTATTATAGTAAAAGCCTAAAGAAGTTTGCTTTTCCACCGCTATCATTTAAGGTTTAACTCAGGGTTTTCGTTTACTACTGGAAACACACTTCTCTGTTTTTTTTTTACTAAGGGGAGATGTACGTAATTTTACTCATCCTCATAAAGTATTAAATAAATTTTTACCACATATCTAGCATATTATTTATTGTACTGTACATAGCTCGAATTATAATTATAATTAATTGTAGGCCTATAATTATATGAGAAAAAAATATTTAGTAAGACAAAAAACATGGTAAAATTTGAAGGTCTAGAAAAAAGTCATATCAAATTTAATTTTAAGTTTTAGTTAATAATTCTAGTTTTATAATTTTTATATAGAATTTCTAGTTTGTTTGATATGTAGTAGAAATTGTATAAGGTTTGGTCAAATACTTCCTGAGCAAAAGGTGCATAAAGATGAGAAATTTAACATGGGTTGATATGGGACGTACATCTCCCCTTAAATTAAAAGGTTAAAAACATCTAAATTGACTAATTAAATTTTGACCCATTAATTTTAGTAGTGATTAACTCTAATTTTAAAGCAGAAATCACGTTCACAATATCTTGGAACCGTAAATATCTAATGAAGCGTTTTTCAACATATGTTTATGCGTACATTTACATTATTTTGTTGAGTATTAAAGTTTGGCAGATTCTTTCTGAAACACCTTGTATAAATAATACAAGTGCAGTAAAGTTCACAGCTTTCACTTAGCTTTACTCACTAGTTAAGATTATAGTCTATGTGTCAACTTTTGTTTAACATAAAATTATACTGTGATTCATTTTTATAAATTATTACAATATGTTGGAAAAAACTTCGAAATGGTTCCCTATTTTGTCTTTATAATTAAATCTCTTCATATTATCAATGCTATTAAGGGATAATTAAATATTTTGGTTTACATAAATTTTTCCGCCGTGTATACACCAACCATCTCCCGTCATTAGTAATTTCCGTTAATGCACTGTAAGCAAATTAAAGAGAACGCGAAGCTTTTAACCTGATTTTCAACAGTTTTGTTGTGTTTTCACAGGTTTTTATATTTGCGCAGGAAATGTATTACGTGGCTACTAATAATAAAGCTTTATATATGTTAACGGTTTGATTTTCTACAAAACTATAAAGGTTGTATACAATCAAAAAACTTTCATACAGTATTTGTAATAACTACTCCAATGAAATGGATGTGTCTCGTCCTTTGTTGAGTTATTTTTAACTGTTCCAATTAAATGGATATCATGTTTCCTCCTTTGTTGAGTTATTAGTAACTGTTTCAGTGAAATGGCTATAATGTTTCCTCATTTGTAGATATATTTAACTACTTCAATAAAATGGATATGTCGCTTCTTTGTGTAGTTATTTTAACGATTCTAGTAAAATAGATATAATAATTTAGGTACGTACCTTTTGAAAACGATAATTATTCATAATTCCTTTATTTTTGGATGACTGGTTTCGATCTCTTAATCAGACCATTCTCAAATCATGCACTATATAAAGGTTAAGTTCAGCTGAACATCGTTAAAATATTTCATACAACTCTTACATAAACACAAAACAGATCACAAAATTAAAAAAAAAAACATTGGGTGTGCTTAAGATAACACGTTGGAAGTGATAACTTCTATGACTACGGGGATTTTTAACTCGGTCAATGTGTATAATTGGCCTATAAGGATTATAAAACTGTAGGCCTATTTGAAAAATTGTTTATTTATATCCGTTATTTTACATTTAAAATAATTCGACCACGCAGCTGTACCGCTGACGTGAGTTGAGCAAATTTCCAAAATTAAGTTTATATGCCTATATTTTAGGGTTTCAACCAACAATTTATGAAATAGGTCTACTCACGAACAGCTGTCTGTGTGTATGCAATATATTAGTAGAATTTGTTTGCGCCTAGTGGCCTCGCGAGTTTGCACCACTTGGCTTCGAACCGGGTACTTTTATGGTATTTTACTTTTTGATCGATTTTGGGGGAACCAAGCGAGCTATAAGATCGCGTAAAAAAACATAATATGCAGAAAAACATCCTACATTTATATTTTTAGAAAACATTCTAAAAAAATATCATTATCGTAGTAAAATTCTCAAAAAATAGTTACTTCCGGTAAAAAATGTACTTCCGGTTGTTGGATTTTTTTGGCTAACGAACTCGTCCGAGCGACATAGACAACCAACATGTGTACCAAATTTGGACCAAATCGGACTTAAAATGCTGCCGCTAGAGTGCGAACACACACACACACACACACACGTTTATACATATATATATATATATATATATATATTTGTCTCGTAGCACTATTTGTTGATCTTGTGTCAGTTAACATTAATTGTTGATCATTTTGAAACGCTTATAACTTAAGTTCAAATTATAGTAGAAAGCTAATTTTGACACCATTCAATTCAGAATGAAAAACCGCATATGAAAAGTATCATGTATAGTTATATATACAAAAAAATTAACTTAATTTTAACAACACATTGTTGATCCCAAAATTACCTTCTTTGTTGATCGAAGTTCGTTTTTGTTGATCTAGCTTATTGATCAACAAAAAACTGTTAAAAATATGTTTGTGTTTGTATAAAGCGTGTCCCATAAGTAAAGTAACAAACTTCGGGAAATGGTTCTGTAGGTCAAAATAAGGAAAAAAGTTTATATAAAAACAAACCCGAAAACACTTCGTTTTCTAGATATCCGCCATTTTGTTTTTTGTACAAAATAATTATTATCTAGAGTACGGTTTGACTGATTGAGTTAAAACTTGGCATGCAGTTTAACCAAACAATTATGTAGCTCAAGAAATATAAGCGATTAAATCCAATGATTATTTTCAAAATGGCGGCTGTTTGAAAATTTTGAACCTAAATTACTCAAAAACCGTATATTTTAACAAAATATTTCAAGGAAACTTTTTTGTAGCCCTTTTGATTTTCTATCGGATGGTGTAACTGTCAAAACAATCGGATGAAGGATAATAGTTCAGTTATGTGTAAATAATTGAAGTCTAAAAAAAAGGTGTCTTGAAATTTTGTTGGTTAAAATGTGCGGTTTTTTAGTAATTTAGGTTTGAAATTTCCAAACAGGTGCCATTTTGAAACTCATTATTGGATTTAATCGTTTATTTTTCTTGAGATACAAAATTGTTAGGTTAAACTTTATGCTAAGTTTGAACTCAATCAGTCAAACCGTCCTTTCTCTAGATAAGAATTATTTTGTATAAAAAACGAAATTTCAAATATCTAGAAAACGAAGCTTTTTCGAGCTTGTGTTTATATGAACTTTTTTCCTTATTTTGACCCATAGAACCATTCCTCGAAGTTTGACACTTTACTTATGGGACACCTGGATAATAGTTTTCCTTTGTTGTTTTTTGTATGCATTGTGCATGTTATCATAAATTGTTGTGTTAAATAATATATTAATAATAACTTTTTAGCACTTTATGTTGCATTTTTCTACAGATACTACTAGTAAATATAAGACAGAGTAAATAAATCTCTTCCGGAAAACATTATCTTAATAATAGCTGAAACTAGAAACGGTAAGTTTGTTAAGAATGTTCTTTGTTTCATATGAGATGGTGGAGAATTTAAGTTTTATTTAATTAAGTTAAAACAGCATTATTTTCCAGAAACCCTATCCCGGCTATTACTAAAACTAAAACAATAAAAGAAAAATTTAATTTATGTTTTTTTTTATTTTGTAATGTTAAAGGTATCGCAGAATTAAACTCCAAGTTATCATTCAACAACGTCTCTTAACTCTTTTGGAAAACTCTTTACTATAGTTCAGCTTGATAGAAAATAGAAGCTGCAACTTATGGTCGGAGTGTTTTGACTTTGCCATAAACCAGGAAAACATCGTTTAGTTTTTTATTTAAAAACAGAAGAAAATAAGAAACAGTTTTGGAAAATTCGTTACGATATCTGCATAGTGGCTAAAACTAAGGATGCAAAATATTTGTAGAAATGTTTTTTCTGTGCATTTGGAGATAACGAAGGATACCTAATTTTAATTTATAATTTTTAAAACGGAAGAAAATATTTAAATCCTTT
>JAGFPH010006047.1:52682-85447 GCA_018207615.1 Philaenus spumarius | reverse complement strand
GTGTAAAATCAGTTAGTATTACAGACAGTGAAAAAACGATTGAACAGTTTGAGTGAATTACGCTATAGTTAATTATATAGCGGGCGCGTCAAAAACTCTATAAATGACGTAGTCTACAAGAATCACAGGACTGATGTAATGACAATAACTGGAACCACACATGGACTTTGAAGGACTACTGGAATAAGAAGCGGAAACCAAATCAGGGAAAACGTTAGAAGACATCAGGGAAAGTCAAACCAGGCAAAAGCTGAGACCACGAGAGACGTTCAACCGCACCAACGATAACCGGACTTCAGGGAAGCTGTATTTCAATCAACATTCTTGGGAAAGGTGTTCAGAGTCCAGGGTCGCAGTAATAAAAGGTCTGTCAGAAAAGTTACGATATCCCTTATTAAAATATTGCCTGAGTTAAATTTAAATAATTATTGATACTGGGTTGAGATAAAAAATTAGGTTTTTCAAAATATAAAATTATTAATCTTGTAAATTAAACATATAAAATCATTTTCATAATTAAATAATTAAATAATAAATATTAAAAAGGAAGGAATAATTAAGTATAGATGAATAATAAATGGTTCTACCTAAAAGAGTTAAAATTTATGTAAATAGTAAATTTAGTTTAAAATTTATGTTTTTGTAGTGGAAAGAACCACAGAGTATTTTGAGTTTTTTATTGAATAAATTTTCTTTTGATTTCAATTAATATAATTAATTTACCTTGTTCAAGAGATTCCTATTATCTAAGTATCCTATATGATAAGGTGTTTTCAGTGTATGATCAATATTGAAGGGCGGAAACGCAAAGTTGGCATTTCCAACGAAATTTCACAAAGCACAAATAATTTAATTATTCTAGGTAAAGTTCCACTGTTCTCACTCCTCGGAGATTGTCAAATAAATATAATATTAATTACTGAGCTGAGCAAATTTAAAGTTAATAGTAACTTGAATAACTGGAAGGAATTTAATAAAATATTTTTATTTAAGGTGACTATAGGCATAGTTATCTTAACCAGAGTTATATCACCTAGGCTATTAAAATTAATTTGCCTTAAACTTCCAGTAGGTGATATAATCTCTTTATTCTGTAACAAAGTAGGGAAATCCTACAGACAGACAATAGCGTCGGGGCTACATTGCAGAGGTGGCTCCCGAACGTCATAAAAAAGGTCTGTCGTTGCAGGGTTGACGTCGCAACGTGGGGACAAAAGGAAAACAAACTTCCTCCCCCAGCGTCGTGCAACTCGTGCGTCGTTGCAATATATATATATAGATAACAAGTGCGTATAACGAAAGCTGTAGTTATAATGTTAAAACAACGTTATTATAAACGTGGATGGGATATGAATGTCATCACCTATGAAATAACCTTTAAAATCTCAAAAGTTGAACTAGTAAGCTAGTTATTGTCTGAGAGATTTTAGTAGTTACAGCAATATTTGTGTTTCAAAACATTAGTAGGTTTAAGAAGCAGTGGCAGTAAACGATGCCAGTAGCAGTTTAATAGTTTTTACAATATGCCCCAAAATCACACAATTCTAGTTGATTAAAATATTAAAATAAATAAAAGATAACAACATACATAGCAAGCAAATCCTTCAATGATGTAAGTATAGGCTAGGAGATATCTGAAATTTAAATCGTAGGATCTTTAAGCTCAACCTTATTCTTAAAGCAGTTACTAGACAACTTTAAAAGTTTTCCTTCCTAGAATTCGCTTTTAGGCATATTCTTTATTTGTATTCACTGGACCATTATCTTGACGGTTTGCACTTTTTCGTGTACTGAAATATTTTTGAATACACACATTTTCAATTATCTTTCCTTTCTTCCTGAATGCTCGAAATTCTAAAATAACAATATAGACTGTATCCTATGATTTAACTTAAGAGCTACTTTTACAAAATGTTATAACTATATAGTTTAATTATGCACCATAGATTAATCGCGACAACAGAATCCAACTAGGCCTAGTTTATTAATCAATTTTACACAAGGGTTTGGATTGCAATCTTTTCCGGGACTTGCCAAATTTTAATATTTAAGTGTCGGTGTGAAGTTGAGACGTCATGAATTTTAAACAGCTTTAAACTTAGACAAATATTCAAACTCATATAAAATTCAATGCAGATAATTTATACTTTAAACGTTCGTTGCAACACAACTTTGTCATACAGACCTTCTCGTAGCGTGCTGCTAATTTAGATTATACATATAGGCCTACATGTACATGAGATTATTTAGATTATTGTAAAGCCATAAACCAATTATAATTATGATGTATCCTTGTTTTAGCATATTTTCTTTTAGTCTTATATTATTATGAACATTATTATTAGGTTTGATCCTTTCCATTCTAAAAAAAATACACAGTAATTTAGTATTTTAAACTTAAACTGTTATCTTTTTAGTGTATTTACTAAGACTAATGCAGATTCAGAGTGGAATAACATAGGGAAACCGAACGCCAATTACTAGTTCGAACATTCGTAACTTTGTCTTACACAGCACAAGTGTATGCAAATTACATGTCAAACCGTGTTTCATTAACGAAGACTAAAAATATGTGTTTAATATGAAAATATGTTTTCATCACAATGTATCGAAAATAGTTACTTTCAATATCAGCTGTGAGTATTTAAAATAGGGTTTTGTAGGTCCAGATCGGCAAAATCAGCTGGAGATTTTTGCCGATCTCTAAATTAGTTATAAATTTTAACACCAGTAGCGCTATCAATAATTATTATGATTTGAAATGTCTTATTTATGTATTAGATATAATAACGATTTTAACAAAGAAACAAACGTGAGTAACAATAAAAACTACATATTGATACTATTTACAAGTATTAAATAAACTTTTAACTTATTATTAAAAAAAGTATATCAGTACGGTTATTCATGTACCAGTATCTGTAGTAGTGTATTGTGTCTATTAATATTACTCGATGATTTGATATGAGATGTTCCAATTAATTTAGTGAAGGTTTTTATTTGTATCGCTATTGATTTTAAAATCAGCTGATCTCAATTATTTAGTTAGTGCTGTAAACGTAAACTACGTTGTCACTGTACTTCAGAAATGTTACTGAGAAACAATAGGTTATTTTGAAAAAATAAAATAAATTTATTATTAATATTATTAATCAAAGTGTGATGAAAAATATCGTTCATCACAAGGGCCAAAAGTTGTTTTTCGATCCTCCCTCATTTTCCAACGTCGGTGTCGGCTTCGCCTCGGTCGTTAAACTTAAGCTCGTATCGAAAAGCGTCACTTTCGGTCCTAGTGATGAAATATACTATTTGAACGTCTTCGGCGTATTTATCATTTTATTTCTCTTTAAATTTTTTATTAGATATTTTATTACCTTAAAAATAAGGAGTATTGAAAAATTATCATTTAAGTTTAGGCCATTTTAGTACTATTGATATATTAAAGGCGGGTTTTAAATGCAATGTACACTCTGTAACTGCGCTCTCATTTTATTAATTTAATACAGATACCTTTAATTTGGACCCTATTTATCCGGAAAACTTGCTAATCCCTAGTATAAAATTTATTAAACTGTTTTCATAAAAGATAAATATTTTTAACAAGGAAAACATTTTCAAAAACCTTCAACTGTAATTATTACATTAATTTTGCATTTGTATTATATTAACTACTTTAAATTTACAATAAACGTGCTTTAAATTTACTTCAAACCAAATTTTGTAGGCTATTTCATTTAAATCTTAGTCTAGACATTCATTGATTTATTAGGACAACTGCGAACGTAAAACATCGGGATAGTAAGGTCTTATTGTAAGTGTGTCTTGAAGTAATATTTATGTGTTTAGTTTTAATAAGATGTTAATTAATTTAATTTAATTTTTGCAATTTTTGTTCTTAATACTAGAAAATAAGTTGTATTTGAAAATTGAATTCAAGCGAAACATTAGATAAAATGCGAATTAGTATGCTTTATAACAAAATCAGTTCTTCAGAAATTTTACTCTGACAAAGAGTAACTGATCCCTAATAACAAATTCATGTACTCCAAATATGAAAAAATATCCTTCAAGATGTTGAATAAATGTATTAATTTATTTAGGTTTAAATTGACATTTATCTTAAATTCAACCGTTTCGCCACTACAGAAAAGCCTTAATGTGAGGGGATTATGAAACAAATTCCCCACTCCAAATTCTTCTTTGTTAATACCAAATAATGTATAAAACATAATTAATTAAAATAATACCCAAACCAACCAAAACCTTTACAGAAAATTCCTTCAAATTGAATAAGTTATGTGACCAAAATTGTATAACGTAGAAGCTCTGAAAATGAAATTAAAAGCACACCTCAGAAGTATTAAATTGAATTGTATCGTCGAACTGAACACTATTCCATTTCTATTGTTCAATGTCTTTGTTCTTTTATCGATATAATTGTAAAGCCATCCAAACATCGAGTCCAAGTATTCATAATTCAAACGAATGATTTTCTATTGTCTGACGAACTAAAGGCTCCCGTAGAAAGAAAACAAACTTTACGGATTTTACCACTGAGATCTTGCCTTGTATTACGAATTCATTGGACACGTGTAACTTCCTTGCTTTGTTGTAAACATAGGTTTTATGTTTCATTGGGAACAAGTAGTAGAAGAACTAAGCATTCAGTACAAAAAAATCTACTATTGGTCCACAGTCAGTCTGGGTTTTTATGCAATAAAGATGATTACAAGTAAATTTGTATCTCATTTAGATTCAATGTTGCAGATTTTGTGAAGTATTATTCCGAAGGAGTAAATATGTGTATATTTCCTGTGTCATGCAGAGATACCCCGAAGCTCATTTATTTATTTCTACTTGTTACAAAGTTAAGGGAGGGGGACTTTTTGCTGTATATTAGACACTTATTAGTAACAAATGTATTGTTTATTGTTTTATTTATTTTTTTTTTTTTTTTTTTTTTTTTTTTTTTTTTTTTTTTTTTTTTTATTTATTACTTTCCTTGTACAAAGAATTGATAATTGGTAACACAACTTATTGCCAGTTATAATAAAATAAATAATAATAAGAAACTTAAAACAACATATTAACTTCAAATAAGTCAAATAGAACTTAAATACTATTATAAAATAATTTTAACACTATTACAAACGATACAACTAAACATGAAATCATAAATTTACTCTTCTAGTGCAAGGAAAGTGTAGGCACTTCTTTTAGGCTTTACTAAGCCTGTTTAGAAGCTACCCTCATTGAAAAAAAGAAACTTAAATAACACTTATCAGACATCGATTAAATAAAGAGACAAAGGGCGGTGAAAACTAATAACATACTTTAACAACATAAGAATAAAAAACAAAAATTAGCACAAATAGTGGAGTCCAAATTGAAAACAAAAGTAACATAAATAGTGGAGTCTAAATTGAAAACAAAAATTAGCACAAATAGTGGAGACAAAATTGAAAACAAAAGTTATTAAGAAAATACACTAAGTAATACTAAACATAATTCAACATATATTTACAAGGAAATTCAACGCAATACATTCACTCAAAAATAAACACAACCTCACATACATTCACACACAACGGTTCTAAAAAAATATTCAAATATTCATTAAGTTTTTAGATTAAAATATTAAAAACGCTAGTTATATCATCCAAATCATATAACCATCGCCTCAAAAATGTCAGAAAAGTTGTACAATTTTTACATTTTTGAATATATTCTGGCATATTATTAAAAAGTTTCGGGGCGACAAATAAATAAAATTTCATAAAACAAGTCTTATTGGGCTTTGGGACAGGATGTTGCGCACCACGCCTAAGTCTCATTCTATCTGGGTCATGTACAAGTTCCATATTTCCACTCCGTTTGTAAAATATCTTTAGGACTTTGTATACATAAAGATGCTGCAGTGGAAGTATTTTTAAATATCTGAAAAGAGGCATAGAAGGAACCCTTTTAGATTTATGACAAATAAACCGAACACAACGTTTTTGAATACTCGAAATCTGTTTAAGATTAGAAATGTAAGTACCTCCCCAACATGCCAAACCATAAGTTAGTCTACTATGTATTAACGAGAAATATACAGTTTTTAAAACGTAACTAGGAGCCAAGTTTTTCAAAAAGTAAAATACGCGCATTATCTGGTTTAATTTTGTTTGTAGTTCTCTTACATGAGGTTTCCAAGAAACTCTACAATCCACAGTCAAGCCCAAATACTTTATACTTTGAACCTGTTCAATAGAATTACATTGCTGTAAGCAGGTAGTATTGTTATAAACACATTGTAAACATTTATACGTCAGAGGGGTATAACTAATTACTTCGTTTTTTAAATGAAAGAGTATGAACTTTGTTTTGTCAGTATTAAGCACCATATAGTGTTTAGAAAACCAAACTTGTAATGCATTTAAATCATATGCCATATCATGACGCAGATCGTCCCAGGATTCCGCCACATAACATATGGCTGTATCATCCGCAAAGGAATTTATTTTACCATGAAGACTTGAATTACATAAACTATTAATATATACCAGAAATAAAAGTGGTCCCAATACTGATCCCTGTGGGACTCCATATTTAACTTTATCAGATTGGCTCATATGCTCCCCGATCCGAACTACTTGTACCCGATCAGTTAGATAGCTTCTAAACCAGTTATTAACATTTCCCCTAATTCCACATTTATTTAGTTTGTTAAGTAACAATTCATGATCTACCATGTCGAAGGCTTTTTTTATATCCAGAAAGATCCCACTCACACATTTACTATTATTTAAACCATCATAAATAGAAGAACTAAATTTTAAGAGCGCATCTTCAGTACCAATACCCTCTCTAAACCCAAACTGATTATTGCTAAGAAACTTCTCTTTCTCGAAAAAATTCATAATTCTGAACTTCACGACTTTCTCAAAAATCTTTGAGAATACAGATAACAGAGAAATAGGTCTATAGTTTGCAACAACCTTTCTGTCTCCCTTTTTGAAAATTGGCACAACTACGGCCTCTTTTAGTCTATCAGGAAAAACGCCAGTCTTAAAAGATAGGTTAATTAAAAATGATACGACATCCGTTATATGATTGCTGATAACCTTGAGCAAAGCTGCACTTATACCATCAATTCCTGGAGATTTGCCTTTCTTTAGCCCACGGATTACTTTCTCAATTTCGTCCGGTGTTACTGCTGTTAAAAATATTGAATTATTCGTTTCGTGTTCCTTAAAATGATTATCGTATATTGAAAATGTAGAAAAATTTGTTAGAAATTGTGTCCTAATAACATTTACAGAATTTAAAAAATAAGAGTTAAACTCATTAGCTATTATTAATTGATCTGTAATAACAGTTCCATTTTCCTTTTGCAAATGTATACCTTTAGAAGACTCGCTTATTTGACCCGTGATCTCATTTAGAATCTTCCATTGCAACCTTGAATTTCCTTCACATTTCTTAAACATATTATTATAATAATAAGATTTAGCCTCCTTTATGTCATCCTGTATCTCCATTTTACACTTTCTAAACCTTTCTTTTAAATGTGGATCATTGGGATGTTTTTTTATTCGTCTATAAAGCTGGTTTCTTTTATCAATTTTGAAACATAAGTAGTCCGTAATCCAAGGCTTTATTTTTTTTTTATATACAGTCGGTAATTTGTAACATACGCATAAATTTATATTGTTTTTAAAAATTTCTAGAAAATTATCAAAAGCAGAATTAACATTCCTACAACTAAAAACATTTGTCCAGTCGGCCAAGGCAAGATATTTGTTCAGCTTATCATAGTCAATAGTCCGAACAGACTTAGCATGACGTTGCAATTTATAATCTTCTGATAACGATAGGTCTAAACTAATTGCACAGTGATCTGTAATGTCAATATCTAGAATCTCGGATATAATATTTATTTTAAACCTCTCGTTTATTCTAACGCACGCATGATCAATACAAGTGGCTGAATTATTTGCTACTCTTGTTGGTTCTTGTATTAATATTTCAAAGCCATAATTTGCCAAAAGTGTTTTGTAATTATTTGTTTGGTTATTGATAGTTAATAAATCTATATTAATATCTCCTATTAGAATTTGGTCGAATTTACGATCTAGCTGAATAAAAAACGTTTTCAATTCCTCCAAAAATATATCCAAAGAACCACTATGTAATCTATATAGTGATAATAAATTAATTTTTTTATTCTGCCACGTCAACCCCAGCTGCAGTACGTCTGCAGTCACAAAATGCACGTAATATGTTTCACAATCAATATCATTATTAACATATACCAAAATTCCACCAGCTCTATAGTCGTGATTACAATTTGAATATGAAACAAAACTTTGCAATTTATAAAGATTAACCTCATGCTGTTCGATCCATATCTCAGATAAAACAATAACATGGGGCAGAGAATCACAGGTTGACAACCAGGTTACAAAATTATCAAAATTTTTCCTAATGCTTCTAATATTTAACTGTAAAATTTTTAAGTTACACGACAGCATTTAATATTCTATACAAATTACTCTATCATAAACTATGTACATACTTAATAATATAATTATAACAATCTGGATTATGTTAAAAGTTACCTGATATTGAACTACAACTTACTTAGGTCTATTGTGTTTGTGATTTGCACTACTGGAGCACCATCATCCCTGCGCATTAGGATCCTTCTACCCCTCAGCCATAGATATTTGTAAGCCTTGGTCTTCCTTGCCTCTCTCGCCATAGCGTATAAGCGTCTTCGTGCAGGGCATAGTGATTCATTAATATAAACTATAGAATCAGAGTCCATACCAACATCTCTACAGGAAAGATTCCTCTTCACACGCCTTTTCCGGAGAAATTCTTCCTTGTCGATCCTTCTGACAAATTTCATGATAATTCCCCGTGGACCTCCATCTGCACGTTTGCCTAGTCGATGGCAGTTGTCAATCATTCCGTCAGTGACGTTCAAGTCCAGCGCTGAGCCAATGTCTTTTACGACGTTTATAACATCCTCATTAATTTTTTCTGGTATTCCATGTATTTCGATACAGTTTACCCTAGAATACTGTTCAGCATCCTCTAATCTTGCTTGAAGTTCCGTAACACGATGCCTCAATGCTCCGTTCTCTGCCTCAAGTTCCTCCATCTTTACAAAGTAGGTTTCTAGCTTATTAGCAGTTTCACTTAATTTCTTCATGGTATCGTCCACTTTTTCATTCAGATGTTCATATGAACGATTAAAGTCAGCTGCCATATCCTTTTGGGATTTTTTCACATCGTTTATCGCCAGCATGACGTCATTGAGTGTGAAACTCCCTTCAACAGTTTTAGCATCAAAAACCAGGCTTTTCCGTCGCTCCGAAGCACATGGTACACATCTCCAAGAAACATTTTCAGTAGATAATGTCTCAATATCCACCTTACCCATCTTCACACAGGCTGCATGAAATTGTAGCTGACATTCAGAACATACAAGCTTCAGGTGCTTTGTATTAATAGACTTGCTGCATACACCACAGGAAGACATTTTTAATTTAATCAAACCAACTTTAGTAGTAAACAAAACAAAAAACTCTAACGTCTCTAACAGAAAACAAAAAACCAAATGCACGATTACACGAAAATAAGACTCCACAAAATATTAATTTTAAGCCGGAACATATGTTTACTGCGAAATAAAAACATCGAACTTTACCCTCAACCTTATCGCTTCCAACAAACCCTACGTCTTCACTCCACGAAGTCTGAAACATGAATGATGATTATTTTAGTTTATTTAGTGTTACTACAAAATATTCATAAAGGTTTTAGTCTTTAAAATTTTATTCACTCTAAACAATACAATTTTCAAACACAATCTACGTAAATCAATGAATAAAAAGTTTTATATAAACAATTTAAATTACCTAGGTAAATAAACACAAGTTATTCTTTATAGAATTTTATATACTATGCAGATTATGATATCTAGTTTTCTGGTAGCGCTCAAGACGTTTAAATATCAACCAATGATAAACTCAGCATTGGAAAGATATTAATGAAGACTTAAATAATTACCTTTAATTAATCTACATTATGAAAAATAATTTTTTTTTATAAAACACGACAATCGAATTTCTTGAGCAATAAATTTAAGATATACTTGAAGCTGTCAAGAATGCACGTTCACTAGTCTATTAAAATTGATATTGGAGAAATATAAATTCCTAGTTGGATTGGTCGAGACTGAAATAATTTTTCAACAACTTTATTTTGTATGTAAGTATCAAATAGTAACACCAAGTAACACCAAATGTATTGTTTGCTTTAAAATGTGTTTTTTACACGACCTTATAGCTCGCTTGGTTCCCCCAAAATTGATCAAAACGTAGAATTTCGTACACATAGGCCTTCGTGAGTAGATCAATTTCCACATAGTTGTTTGAAACCCTAAAACATATATACTTAATTTTGAAAATTCACCCAACTCATGTTAGTGGTTCAGCTGCGTGGTCGAATTATTAATTTATTAGTAGGAACTACAATATTGTATGTATTTATAAAAGAGCAGTTGTGGCGAAGAGTTGGGACTGTTCAAGGTAAGAATCTAGCTATTGACGTTGGATTTTCCGTGTGTTATTCTGTGTAAGGACGTTAACA
Source organism: Philaenus spumarius (assembly GCA_018207615.1). Taxonomy (NCBI): domain Eukaryota; kingdom Metazoa; phylum Arthropoda; class Insecta; order Hemiptera; family Aphrophoridae; genus Philaenus; species Philaenus spumarius. The sequence goes on along the minus strand of JAGFPH010006047.1, from coordinate 74,803 downwards.
ACAGAACATCATGAACAATATTTCTTCTAAAATATAAATATGTAAACAAAATATACTGAAATATAAACGAAATTACAAAAAAATGTATCTACGAGTAAATATAATTAACATAAAACTAATCAGTAACTATAAACTTAAGTAACAAAAAAAAACATAAAATATCGCAACACAAATTAAAGTAACAAATAAATAGTTTTAATAAGATGTTTTATTTATTTTTTATGTTTGCACTGGCATTAATAAGTAAAGATGAAATTGTAAATGAGGTTAGTCGCATACGAGCATCTCACAGGACAATCTGATAGTCGAATGGTAGCTGGAATAGACCTACTAGAGAAAATTATTAAACAAGATCTAAAAAGAAATGAACATGATTTAATATTCAGGCATTGAAGAAAAAATCCTTCAGGTTCTTCAGTAGAAAGGAAGACTGCAATGTGGTATCAAGGAATACCTGGGGACAGTTAGTGATCGAACATCATCAGGGAGGAGTAAAATAATTACGTGGTTTTATATATGTATATATGTGTTCGCACTCCAGCGGCCGCATATTAAGTCTGATTTGGTCCAAATTTGGTACACGTGTTGGTTGTCTATGTCGCTCGGACGAGTTCGTTAGCCAAAACAATCCAGCAACCGGAAGTACGTTTCTTGATCGGAAGTAACTATTTTTTGAGATTTTTATTACGAGAATGAAAATTGCTTAAAGTTTTTTCTAAAAATATAAATGTAGAATGTTATTCTGCACATTTTATTTTTTTACGCGACCTTATAGCTCGCTTGGTTCCCCCAAAATCGATCAAAACGTAAAATACCATAAAAGTACCCGGTTCGAAGCCACGTGGTGCAAACTCGCTAGGCCACTAGGCGCAAACAAATTCTACTATTATATTGCGTACACACAGACAGCTATTCAACGCCTTCGTGAGTAGACCTGTTTCCCAAATTGTTGGTTGAAACCCTAGAACATAGGCATATAAACTTAATTTTGGAAATTTGCTCAACTCACGTCAGCGGTCCAGCTGCGTGGTCGAATTATTTTAGTAATTACGTACTAATTCTTACATATTTTAAATCACATTCTTACGTGCTTATGAAATTCTGAACAATGTTCTTCGAATATTAAGTCTACTAAATATGAATAAGATGTTGAATAAAACGTTGTAAGAGCAGACATTGGTTTCAAACAAGGGTTTGGATATTCTGATTCTATTAGGTATCTTAAGATTGTTTCCATTGATTACATTTATAGATTTAAAATATTTTAAAACAAACGAGAAAAATAAAAAGGGAACTTTACTTATAAAATAAATTTCAACAAAGTTTCTTGACTTTATACTAACTAAACTATCACTAGAATAAATCAATTGTGAACAAGTATCAAAACAAGAATCTATAGATATGCCAATTCAGCAACCAGGCTATAGCGTTGCCTTCGTGTTTCTGACGTCAAATTGTCGAGACCGATGCGTTCCATGAAGCCACCTTTCAAATCTTATACGTATTCTATTAGAAAACATTTTTAATGATCTGAAAATAAATTTTATTTTTATTCACCCATTGTGTTTACATTCATTTGTATTTGTTCGTGAATTGTCATAGTTTTATATTTAAGTTTGTAGAGTTTCGTAAATAAATAAAATTTCAAGATTTTAGGAATAAAATCTTGCATTTGTGTTAACAAAAATTTGCCAAAAAAATATTACTTATATACGCGTGAGTAAAATTTGAAGTACATGGGTAAAGTTTACAAACTCGGATAGAAGCAATATTATGAACACCAATATTATAATTGATCAAAGTTTGTTCCTAATTAAATAGTTTGTTTCTTTACTCTTCTTAGATAAAAAATAAAAACCAAACAGGAATAGCTTTTTAATTTTTACTACTTACTTTTTTAGGTTATGCTACATGTCATAAAAACATTTTTATATTTATTTGATGGAAGATTGAAAAACTTCTGAAATGTTCAATTAGTTTAAACTAATTAGTATATTTCTTGGCAAACTACGTATAGCTCGTGTGTGTTTCGTTTATTTGTTTCCTTCTGAAGATTACTGATTACTTTGAGTTCAGTCTTATTTATTGGTAACGTTTGGGATTTACTGTTTGTAGAATTGATTGCAGATTGGTTTTCAGAGAAAGAAGCGGAAGAAGCAAGCTCTTTTACTATAACTGTAATCGGGTTCTTCTTTACATGGGTATATATAATATATTCTAGTAATACATGTATATTATACAATTTACTTACATTAAATGTGATAAATGATTTAGGGGAATCAGTTAGACTAACCCTGTTTATTTAAGCAAAATAATCATAATGCAAATAATGAAGCAGCACCTAACTAAAAACCAAACCGCCAAAACCAAACTAATTATGAACCAATCTTCTAGATGTAAAATGCTAAATAGGAATATTTAAAATAAGTAGAAAGGTTTGAAAATGGTAAAGCAGCTGGATTAATAAAATATAGCTATTTCTTTTTGTTTTATAGAGCTACGCCGATAAATTGCAACAAATGTAAGAAAAATATCATGGAAACAAAATTATGTTAGCAAAATGTATGTTTAACAAAATTATTTAGTTGGAGCCTAATTAATAACAATATCTGCCTGCGATCTAAAGAACTATGTCGTTGAACCACGAGACGTTAACCACACATTACTCTACTCCAAACATAGTTTTAACAATATTAACAATAATGAAATCGAACAATGAGTTAAGAGGTAAAACAAAAGGTAGGCCTTTAGCGTTTTTACTGACACGTTATTTGCCAAGTGGATGTTTGTTAACGGATAAGATTACGTTTTACTTGTTTGGACTAAGCTTTTATGAATGAACGTGAGGGTTAAAAGTGACAGGGTGACAAGAAACGCTAAATAACAATAATTACAAGTTAATGAATTTTGTATGTTTTGTGATTTTAATTAAATTAAATAGACAAGGTTTTACACAGGTCAATCGTCACTGCAGTTACCTCTTACATGATAGTAAGTAGTAGAGCAGTACTAAGCAATAAAAACTCTGTCATTGTAATTAACTGTGGTAATGTACTTCTAAAATACAGAAACTTGTTCACACATAACTTTCTACTTATTAACCCACGGTATATAGAATACTAACGGTAGGGTTTACGCGCATCTACTCTTGACGTCATCGGTGCCCACTGCTAAGAGAAATGAAAATCAGCTGTTTATTATCGATTGCAGTCGTATTAACAGAGTATATTATTATACACTTTCTGTGAAAAAATCATCAAGATACGATAAATTACTTTATTTATAAATTATTATTATTACATTTTTAGTATCGAAAACGTATATACTTTGTACACAAAATTTTTAAAATACATTTTTTAAATGAACATATATTTTGATATATATATATATTCGATTTTAAATATTAAAAAAGATTTGGACTCACAATAAAATTCTCTACAACTTATTATATTTATAACCCAATACAAAATTAAAATAAATGTGAAATAATAAAAAATAAAAAAATATTGTTCACCATTGTCGAATTTGAAATAGTAATTTTTATAGGCCTAATCAGTAAAGGTATTAAACATTTTTGTAACTATCTGATTTTTTAAAATTGTTATTATAGATATGTTTTCTATATGTGGTTCAAATTTTATTAAAATAAGTTAAATATTTTTAAAATTATTCAATTTTTACTAAAGACATGAACAAACCATTTTTCACCAAATAAAGATATCGGAATGTAATTTTTATAGGCCTAATCAGTAAAAGGTATCCAAATTATAATTGTTGTAACAATCTGATTTTTTTATATTATTATTAAAGATATGTTTTCTATGTGTGGTTCAAATTTTATTCAAATCGGTTAAATATTTTTTAAGTTTTTCTATTTTTACATAAGGCTCCATGAGAAGCTTAAGTAGCTTATGAGAAACTGGGAACCGATGACGTCACAAGTTACTGCGCGTCCACTCGTGAACCCTACCGTCAGCATTCTATATACCGTGATTATACCCTAGTTCACAAATAGTTGTCTTCTAACTGATGGTATTGTGTGTAGTAAATGTTGTATCGTGTCAATATTAAGTATATAGATACAAACATTAATAATAATAGTAAATACAATACATTAAAAAATAAATGATCCTTGATATTAAAGACATTTATTTGTTGAAATATCCAAGTTCACTATTTACTACGTCTATGGTGAGTGGTGTTACCAAGTGTGATTCTAATTTTAATAACCGAAACGCACAAAAAATGATATAAGTTATAGGCGATAAGAGATCCGAGTGTTGATGTTTTTGTATTTGAACTCCTAGTATAAATAGTATGCCTAAGATATTTAAAAAAATGTTTCATAACTTTTTAAACGTAAAGGCAATATAGTTTTTTTTTATGTGAGAATTTGCGAGAATTTGGTGAGAGAATTTGCGTATCCGACTACAAAGCTTGAGGTCCTCGGTTCAAATACGGGTAAAGACAGTGGATACTCTGTCGGTGAGATCATTCACTATTTGCAATTGCAATACAAAAATAAACGGTACCAGGAACTGGCACATACTTTCTCACAAACATATTTAAATTATTAAACAGATTCACAGTGACTTCAAAATTGTAGGTGGAGTAGGAGAGGTGATTTAAAGTAGGAGATTAACTAATAAATATTATTATTATTATCTAGAGAGAAAACTATTCAATCGATTTCGAACAAATTTGCACCAAACACGTAAGTTAGGGCTGTATAGATGCACGAAAAAGATTTTGAAAATTTTTGAAAAACAACCCCCTTTATGGCCAAAAAACCCTCCAAAATCAGTTATTATTATTATTATTAGCTAAACGAGAATTTTTAGAAAGATGCGGTTTTTTGCATATGGTAGGGTACGTTAAGGGCTACAAATAAACCAAATTTTATCAAAATCGTTAGAGCTGTTTTTTTACAAAAAAATAATAACTGATTTTTTGGGTGTTTTTTTGCCATTAAGGGGGTTGTTTTTCAAAAATTTTCAAAACCGTTTTTCGTGCATCTATACAGGCGTACTGTACATGTCTGGTGCAAATTTGGTTGAAATCGATCGAATAGTTTTCTCTCTAGCTTTGTATACTTTTATTAAAGTAGGCGATTAACTAATAAATATTATTATTATTAGCTAGAGAGAAAAATATTCCATCGATTTCGAACAAATTTGCACCAAACACGTCAATTAGGTCTTTATAGATGCACATAAAAAGGTTTTGAAAAATTTTGAAAAACAACCCCCTTTATGGCCAAAAAACCCCCCAAAATCAGTTATTATTATTATTATTAGCTAAACGAGAATTTTTAGAAAGATGCGGGTTTTTGTATATGGTAGGGCACATTAAAGGCTACAAACAAGCCAAATTTTATCAAAATCGTTAGAGCCGTTTTTTTATAAAAAAATAATAACTGATTTTTTGGGGGTTTTTTGGCCAAAAAGGGGGTTGTTTTTCAAAATTGTTCAAAACCCTTTTTCGTGCATCTATACAGGCGTACTGGACATGTCTGGTGCAAATTTGGTTGAAATCGATCTAATAGTTTTCTCTCTAGCTTTGTATACATACAGACATACAGACATACAGACATACAGACAGACATTTTGTAAAAACCACTTTTTTGGACTCAGGGGGTCCCAAAACGGATATTTCCACAAAAATCTCAACATCGATTTTTTTTGCGATCACTATACTTTCTCTATACTATAGTATAGTGAGAAAGTAACATATGCCTAATAATAAAGACTGCGATATTTTTCATATGCTGTTTTTCAACAATCTTTCTCAATAAAGTTTTTCTACCCTTTAAACAATAAACACTGACTTTCAAAATGAACAGAGTAATTAATTGTACTTTAAAATAGTCGAAAGGGAACTTGTTTCTGCAATTATGAGATTTGATTTTAATGTCATTGAATTTTCTTTATATATTTTGTATGCATTTAATCTACTGATTATATATGTATACTTTGTTAGTTTTTATTATTGTAACTAGTAAGCCCCGTAAAAAATCACAGGCAGATTAATAATTAAGATAAACATCAGAAATACATAATTTATATAAAATATTATTTAAAAACAACAGACTTTATAGCCTACCTAACTATACTGACGGGGATTTTTAACTCGATAAAGGTGTACAATTATAAGGATTATAAAACTGTAGGCCTATTTGTTAAAATTTTTTATTTATATTACGTTATTCTATATTTAAAGAAAGATAAAAATAATATCTTTTAATTGCTTTTATTTCATATTGATAAATCAAATGATTTACAAGTTATTAACATTATAATGAATAAATTAATAATCGAATATTTTTATACGTTATACGAAGATGTACGATAGTTTCCGTGTCTAAACGAATAGGTAGCCTATATCTTCTTTAAATTTGTATACCCGAATTTTGTGTTGATTAACAAATTTTTATTGATTTTTTGTATTTATATTCAGTTTATTATAACCTCAAAACAAAATATTATAACGTATTGTAGCATACATTAGTTCTATAACTCATATTTAAAAAAAATCAACTTCACAAAAAATTATAATGATTAAAGTTGTAAATATAACCCCAAAGTATAATCTACAATGGATTTGTTTAAGTTTTACAGATGATAGGTGAAACCAGCTGTTATATTGTATGTTACTCACGTACATACGTACGTACGGACGTGCACTCGTTTTATAAGAGTTGATTTTGTACTTGCTGAATTTAAAAATAGTTTATTTATTACTGATAAAAGGCATATTTAGTTATATGTATTATTTTTAATTGGTCTTTATATTTATGTTTTAAAGTTATATTTTTTTATTTATTCTGTGTTATTGGATAAGCTACCTGTGTTCTACTTTTGAAATTCGGCTCAATGATTGGAATATGTATTTTTCCATAGCAACTGATTCTTTAGTAAAAAATGTTGTTATAGACGAAGCGTTAGTACAACTTTAAAAACGATAAGCTCCTATGGGCTATCAACACTCGAAATCAACTTTTTTCGAACTAGACAAATATCCATGGTCACAGGTATTGAAACCGGACCTTGGGATTTATGTTCAGGAACTCTAACTCTTCGAATACCTGTCAGCCGGCATCATCCGCCTAGTATGACTGAACTAAATATGTAAAATATGAAATTAAAATTAAAATCATACATAGCTCAGTTTTAAAAGCAACGGTACACAACTGGTCGGATTGATATAGGTTCGAATTCGGTTATTTACGTTAGCTTTCTACGGGATATTCCGCTCTCCGACCTTTATTTCTTTTATGACACAGTCAGGACGTTCAGCAAACAAAATGTATAGTAACACTAAAAACTAACAACATGCTACGTAGCAAAGTAAACATAATTAATTTATACAAAGATATAATATTTCATCAATAAATAATTTCTAGTAGTAAATTGAACTATAAGCCAGTGTATATATGAAACTGTATTGAAATTATAACTCAGAGCACAGTTTTAAAATCAACCATATTCCATATGCACAGCCTGGATCGTAGACGATTCTTTATGAATCCGACGAACTTAATTGGACGGAAAGCAAAGTCGTTGGTACATTCAGCACACGTGGGATGTCTGGCTCCGTTTCCATAGTAACACTACTTTCTTAGTAAAATTACTCCAACGTGAGAGAAATAATTTGTTTTCAATGGTCTTGTCTGTCTTTCTAAACGGATAATGCAATATCTGAATTAATCTTGTTTAATTTAATGTTATCATTGAAAGAATTTGTACTTAGATTTGATACGATTTATCTCAAATCGTTAGGAAGTTCTAGCGGTTATACCTAATTCTAGTGAAAATAATTAAATAATTATTTGGTAAGCTGAGCACGATTGTGAAACAAAAATATAGAAAACCAGACCAAACACTACTCCAAGCAGGGCATCTTTATGTCGCTTTGATGGATGTAGATTTTGTAGGTTCAGCCATTTTAAAATTCCGATTTAAATAACCTGCAATTAATGGCTCAGTTTTGAGTTCATAGATTGAAAATAGCCAGTAAGACGCACGGATTTCGTGATCGGTACTATGAAAGGCAACTATGAACTGTTATATATATTTTATATTACATCTTCTATCTGAAATACCAGAATAATCCATAGCGTAATATTTTGAAGCATTATAAATGATTTAATGTATATTGTTTATAAACTACATGGTGATTACTGGTGTGAACTGCATAGGCACGATTCTATTTGAAACTTAATAACTCATAGTAAATATTTAGCTTTTCATATACTTTGCTTGAACATATACAAATATACAAATATATTCTATTGCAAATTTGTAAATATATACAAAAATACGTTTGATCCCTTTATACCACCCAAAAGGTCATAATCAATGACAAAGGCTGAAACGGATTTCCATGTTTTTTTGTAATTTTGGACTGTCATTCAGTACACATACTAAGTTTGAAGATTGTATAATATTTTGTAATTCCAAGGTGGTTGATTCATTGGGCTATTGATACAGTATAATAATTAGATACTGTTGGTAAAGTTGAGAAACGCAGATGTTTATCATTTTTGAAAAAACGAAGTTTTGCAATTACATTATATTGTCCTCTGATATGTTTCAAATAACTTACTATAGAAATTTAAATCATAACCCCATTTGGCACCTGAGAATTTGAAAAATATATTTTTTGTATGTATTTATAAGCTGTTAGTGAAAAATTCAACAAAAAATCAAGGCTTACATAAAATTTCCAACGTGGTTAACAAATTGGAAAATGGGGCTAAAAATGTATATTTTAAACTACTTTCTCACGACCTACGGCTTGCAACAATTTAAGAGAATTATTTGTAAGTTATATCAAATTTGGATTCTAGCTAATCGGCAGAAGGCATAAGGGTTTTTTGGATATAAAACGTAAAACACAACTTGAGGGCATTTTGATTTGTATTTGTATTTATATTTAAACATTATCAAACTTGAATCCATCTAATCAAATATTGAAAATTTTAACTTATAAATTGATGGATTTAAGATCTAACAAAGTGATATTCAGAACACATAAATAACTTGATCAAGCTCTTGAGTAATTAAAAAAGGTATCATATTTAGTATTAGTTCCTACCTCTAGTTTTAATTGTGATCACTAATTCTATGTGTTTGTATTATGTTCCTGGGTGGTGAGTGTGGTGACGTTTTACGGTGAAATTTGGCGGTAGGGCATTAATTTAAAGTATTATTTTACTAAACATTGAATATATGGTACGGTATTTCAAAAAAACTTTTGACAAAAGGAATAAATTTGGTGATTCGAACTTTTTTGAAAACCTTTAAGTTTGTGTTCTTAAAGTATTTGACTTTTTGCTTATTCGATTAAAGTAAAGTGAGAAGTAAAATAACTAAATTTACAGCTAAAATCAGTTCTATCGCACCCGAATTGTGATGTATTGGAAAACCTCATACAGACTGAGCTGTCGTTACAAACACTTTTCGCAGCAGTAGATAACAGTTTAGCTCTAATGGACAGATTTACAAAGGTTGTATAGTAGGCCTACTTTGACCAGTAAGCGTGCTACTACCGTCTTTATTAATAGGATTACCTGACAAACGTGCATTAAATTTTAACGGGAGAGATGTCATACTTTATCATAATAACAAAACGAAGCTAATAGGTGATGATTTATAACTTTAAATATAAGTTAAAGATTTTACTGCAAAGATAAACGTATCCATGTTTAAAAAGGTACATAGTCAATGTTAACGTAGTGGTAGGTTTACTGTATAAGCGTGGGCGGTAACGGGAGGGTAGTGTATTCATTACGACATAAACTCTCATGACTAGGTAGTGCCATGGTAACCCGTTCAACGAGGAAAAATGTAAAATTATATTAAACATTTTATACGTTGGGATAATCTACATAAATATGATACACGCTTTTTAAATCCAGTATACAATGAAATTTGAATACTAAAATTTTAGATACTATTATTACTTTCTTATTTCTATCTATTTTTTTTATAATTCCGAAACAAGTTTTGTCATGATGGTCCATTTTCTTTCTAAAAAGAAATCAGTTTTACTCAGGAACCATTTTATCCACTATCCACCACCTTGTGGTCAATTTAACCTGAAGATGTATTCTCTTTCTAATGATGTATTTAAAATAATTATTTAAACGAAATATTATTTTTATAGTTTCGTATTTGAAATGGAAAAAACACCCAAGGATTTATAGGATGAGTAGTTTGCCTTTATGTCACTGCTAAATGTTTCTACAACGGATAAAGTGTTAAGCTAAAATTTGGCATGGTTATAAAACGTACTAACTCGAGTACATTCCAACAATGAAAAGTAAAACTGTACTACTGTATATGATTTAGACGGCTAAAGTTTGGTACTCCAAAAATAGAAATTGTATGTTACTGTCGTTTGGGGTACCATTTAAGTACTTTACTTAAATATATCGATACTATTTTGTGAAGAATTTTGGGTTTCAGAGTTTTAATGTATCCTCGAAAGCCCACCCTTCTCTCTATTTTAGAAAGTATCAAAACTAAAATTTTGAAAACCCTTTAGAAACGTTTTACTTTACAGAAAAACTATAGCGGAAAGTTATGAAAAATGTATTCCTATTCGTGTGTTGTACAGTAACACTGTGTTAGGAGCCGTAATCTCCTTTCGTTTGTCTACACTCCAATTTATATGTATTGTATTCCCGCTATGTTTAACGTTATCTGCTAGATAATTATTGCGGTAGATAACACATTTATGACTCGTTATTATTAATACCATTTTGGTAAATTTTCGAACAGCTGAAATTACAGAACGGTTGGTGCGAGAGTCATCTTGCCACTTCTACAGTTCATTTCATTAACAGAAAATGAAATGTAAAAATTTGCTAATAAAAACTAATAAGTGACCCTGAGTAGTCTGATTTGGATTAGTAACAAGTGAAAAGTATTCTACAGTAAAGAGCACCAAGGAAGTCCGAAGGCATTAGTCCGGAGATTGACATTAAAGGCCAATCACAGCAATACTTAGTTGCAACATTGGACACTCGCTGCTCCATCATAAGGTTGTACCGGCGACGTTTTTACTAACGAAACACTAGTCACGGAAAACTGTAGCTGCGTTTAAGCTGCTGTTTTCTCATTAGAGAGCTAAAATACTATTGTTGTCCTAGTCTAATTTATTCGTTAGCAAATGATTGTAGACGTTAGACAGATTTTGTTAAACAGGATCTTTCTTTACAGTATGGAATTGCTTGGGGCTACCTTTAACTTGTCGATACAGCGCCCTCTCACTATTGGTTACATCTCAACGAAATTCTTTCATACTCTTTAGTAAAAATTTATAGGTGAAAATACCTATGAAAATTTCCGAAGGCATTCACAAAATGATCGAACTTGATCACCGTAAATTGTAACTCATTAATTTCTATGTAATTCGGTTTTGCATTGCAAGTATTACGTAGTTGATAAATCACACATCATTCCATTAAATAAAAATGTTTCAGGATTAGGCCAATCAAGGCTGTAGTGTCTAAATGTTTAGTTAAAAGTTGTGCAATTATTTTGGTTTAGAAAAGTAAATAAAAACACATGAAAAAAATAGAGAAAATCATCTATTTTACTTATCCAAAGCGTAGACTGCTGAGTGGAAATAATGTTATAGATAAGTGACAATAAAAGTAGACCAACAAACATCCAGAAAGAAATGTTTTAATAAATTATTTTTAATAACCTAAATTAAATTTGCTAAGCTATTCGTCCTATGTAAGGAATGTTTCTAAGAAATATTAACGCATTGTTCTTTCTATTATACTGGTTTATTAGAACGTTCTCGGTTGCCCAAATAACCCTCGGTTAATTCCCTTAAGAAGGTAGTTGAGCAAGCTACTGAATTTTCATTAAAAGTTCTTAATTATAGCTCTTGGAACCAAATCTAAATAATACTTTACACAATTTCATGGCTTTGCTGGTACTTTCAGCCCTAAGCTAAATACATTTATATTTACGAGATCTCGGGGAAATATGCGTAGAACTCCTATAAATTTAAGATTATTGTTTAAAAAATACAACTAAAGGATTTCTTTGAGTCAATTTTATTAAAACAATCTTTCTCTATAAATTATTTTTTTTACATTTTTTGATTTGTTGATTAAAGTGTTTGCTTTGTGCCAGTTAGACTAATAAGTTTATATTCAGTAGCTAGGGTCAAACCTACACCTCTCCGCCACCCTGCTTCCCCCACTGTCCGTGTCCATTATAATCTAACTACTGTTCCAACGCTAAGTCTTTGCATATTGGTATGAAGAACATTATTACTCTCCGTATCTCTCTATTATATAAAAACAATTAATGTCATTCGAGTTAAAACCTCGGCCCTACGGCGCATGAGTCAGGATTTAGATCACCACTACCCCCACCCTACTCCGATCTAATTGTCTATATTAATCAATTTCCGTGAAAATATCAGGGTATACAAAAATCTGTTTGAATCGCCTCGAAACGTCAACGTATTTGGTGAGCAAAGTGAGCAGGGGGCGGTGCCTTTTAGATAATTTAATAAATTTGTAAGTACATTATTTCCCTCGGTAAGTTAAACATCATACAACTTGATACATGTAGTATGATACCCGGTGACAATAGTTAAAAAAAATACAGATTCAGAGATATATTGTTTGTTGCAATTAATACCTAATTATCCGTTGAAATTTATTCGTTAGTTTTTGCTGCAATATGTATAGAATGTTGAGTACTGCGTCATCGCCCAAGACTGTAAATATTTGGGAACATTGCTGCTTCAAGCAGAAAGTCCATATTGAGGCGAATTTGGTTTTAAAATGAATAAGAAACTATTGAAAGGTTTTACGTAATTTAATCAATTTCCATTCCTTATATTCCCATTAATTGCTCGCAGTCATTGGATCTATAATGGATTTCCCACCTCGTAGCCAGAACGTGTCCGGAGTTAGTTATTTATAATGGAAGAAATACAATTTTCATTTCTAAGATGCAATAAGGCTTTCTCGCAGAAGAACATGCTTATAAGTACGAAACAAGAAATCAATTATCAAGTTTGTATATCCACAGATCTAATGAGGAATACATAGAAATGTATTAGGTTTTGCCAAGAAAACCCCAATTTGTCTCTTATTTTAAAACCAAAATCGCATTAATTGTATCAGTATGTTATTACTGGCCGTAGCTGTAAAACCGGACAACCAATTTGAACATTTATTTGACCAAAGTTTGGTTGGGCAGGGGCTAACTTCGTTTTCAAAATATTAAAAAAATTGTTCCTTTTACTAACAATAAATATTGAAAACCCGGAATCTTTGTAAATTGTGTGGATTTTCAGTATCAAATCTCACAAATAATACGTTTATTACTCAAACTCGTTTCGACGAAAATGTCGTCAACTTCAAGGCAAGTGCATATAACTATAGTTCTGATTTACGTTTGCCAACTTTTAGAAAAAGTTTAGTATTTAATTAGAAACGTACAAAGTGAAAACACAAAATAAAAAGAGCAAACATACAAATGACACGTAGCAGAGATATGACATTGCGTTAATAATGTTCAGACTTTTTAAGAACAATAACTGACATAAATAAACGGCCATTTAATTGGATGAAATTCTGACGTAACTCGTGACGTCACAAGGGAGACACAAATTAACTTTCCCGTCCTTGAATCTATTCTGGGGAAATCATAAAGATAAGTAGCGCATTACAATATATTTTGCAATCGTGTTTTATATAAAAAAAAAAAAAACACACACAAAAAGCTTTACTGCAATAATTTTGTATTCAATTTATAACACAATATCTCCTCGGAATTGTCTATTTCTTACCAAATCATTTTAGTAAATATCAATAATACTTATTTCAATTTACTTCCCTCCGTAAGTTGAAGGTTTGTGATGTTGTATGAACTTATAATAATACTTTATTTTTAACTGTTTAGAAATTTTTAAATAATTGTTTTCATGTCATATACACAGTGTTTTCTCAAATTACTAATTTTGTGAACATTCAAATAATTCCTTGTCCGTTTACAGTTTAGTTGACAGCATTGGCCTTATGGAGGCTTGCCGTGCTACTACCTGACCTAACTACATCAGCTCCTATTCACTACCATATTGAATTATGAATATCCTTGTCTCAGTGTTTAATTCAAGGATCCAAATTTCTTCATTTCAATAACGTATCTTATATTATTTAAGTAAACCCCATTATGAAATTTAAACTACAAAAAACTAACATTACATTACTTTTATGTTTTATTCTATCGTGCTATTTCAATTCTAACAAATTGTTAAAATTGTTTTCTGAAAGCAAATAATATATTCTCCCAAATAAAATAATATACTCTCCAAATAATTACTATACATATGAATTTAGGTCATGATAGTACATCACCAATAATGCTTTAATGTTTTCTGTAAACTAAAGTTAGTGCTTATTTTTCTCAATCCTTAATTAATTTTGATAACAAATTTTGAATTTAAATATTTTTCCTAAAGTTTTTATATTATTATTCAGTTATTGCTGTACAATATTCAATTCCCTTTCCTAAAAAAACACACCTCTTCCATCAAAATAAATGTAAACAAAACAACTATTTTTGCACTTTGTATTAATGTGGAACAAATTATTTTTGAAAATATAAATATCAATAAAAAACAATATCAAGGGAAACATATTCCTAACTAGTTTAAATGAGTTTTATGAGGTTGATGTTTTCATGCGGGCTACTAGCGTAAGATCTCCGATTCAATAGCATGGAAAATGCCTGCCCATGCTATCAACTAAACTGTAAACGGACAAATTTTTCTAAATGATCTTTGTAAAAACTTGTAATTTTTAATATGAAATAATCTGGTAATTTTTGTATGGTAACTTATTAGTTTTTCATCTATATATACTGCAAATTATATTTTTGAAGCTATGTAAACGGCGTGGTGTACTTATGGTCGCTCAAGATTGTTACAGTTGCAACATGGTTGCGTAGGTTCGAGCTGCATTTGAAGTTATGTATAGTTAAACTGTATATTATAACTTATATATATATATTTTGTATTTTATCTCTTAAACGTATTAATTGGAATAGTCTACTGCACAATTTCCCTTGGTTAATCAGGTTTAGTATTCAGTAAACCTAATATCAGGTTCTAATCCTTGAATTTCTGCATTCAGTTATTAGTTTTAAATTTGAGCTCTAGATCCTAGCTTCTACTTAACATTTCTAATTTTCATTCAATAGAAACTATTTTTTTATTTCAGTTTCTAGCCATCAGTTTCTTAGTTTGTATGTCGAATCGATTACCTTTCAAAAATATAAATATCCATTGACTACAAATAATAGTTAATTTAATACAGTAGTGTGAATTTATTGAAAAGAAGTCCCTTATGTGGTATTGTATTTCTTGTGAACGTTTTATAAGTGTAAAGATATATTCCTGTCTCCATTGAATGCTGTACTAAGGTAGGCCTATAACAGTGTCTCTAAGCTTCCAGGAAAACGACTTAAGGATTTAGTTTCTGCTGCTGTTATATATAAAGTAGGTCCTTTTTCTGAGTATTGAGCCCACTAGCCCAAATCACAAGTAAAAAGTAAATAGTAAGCAGAGTTATATTAACACTTTTGTTAATATAACTCAAAAGTGTTAATATAACTCTGCTTATTTAAACAACAAATATATTTGTATAGTTAGTAAAACTCCAGATTTAAAAGTACTTTAAAAACGACAACTTTAAAGAAAATGTAATGAATGTTTTATTTAAAAAGTCAATGTGCTTTTCTTCTTCTCTCAGGCATCATCCAAACACCTAAACTAATTTAATAGTAATCAATATCAAATATTTTACAATAACTATATCTGCTACATAATTAGAGTGCAATCTTCAGGCAAACTTGTCGTTATCTTAACAATTATGTTCGTTGCCGCTTTTCTGAAATAGGATACTCCATCTTGTGGAACTACTATTTATAGTATTCAGAACTGTGGTCATCGAACATAGTTGTAGTTGGATTGTCAGAACATTGGACTCAACTTAATAATACAATTAAAACGTTTTTCATTGCCAAGAAACATTTATTATTAATTTTACACTTAGTGAAACTTAATTATTACACAGATTGTTCATAAAGTCAGTTTAACTCCCTTTGTTATTTTTGTTATTGAAAATAAGTTAACAAGACTTTGTGTATATATCTTGTGTTGCATAACAGTACACAGTTTTTGGGGGGCTTAATGGAGTAAGGGGGTTAACAATTTCAAATATAAAGGTAGGTCATGTAATACACCATTGAAAATCTTATTAAAAGAGAAACAGAATGGCGCATATTAGAGCTTAATATCTTGCTTCGTTTCGAAGCAATGAACAATCAAAGTTCTGGAAAATGATATTGGTATCATAGAATAAAAGTAGGTTATTAATTTGTTAATATTAGGAATAAGTAGGTTGTATGTTATTTTCCAGAACTTTGATTGTCCATTACTTTAAAACGAAATAAGATATTAAGCTCGAATTTGCGCCATTATGTTTCTATTTTAATAAGCTTTTCAAGGTGTATTACATGACCTACCTTTATATTTGAAATTATTAACCCCCCTTTCCCCCCTAGCCCCCCAAAATAGTTTCAGATATGTCAAAATATTTGTCCTGTTATGCAACACAAGATTTATACAAAGTTTTGTTAACTTATATTCATTAACAAAATTAATGGGGGGGGGGAGGTGTTAAAGGGACTTTATGAACACTCGGTATATGAACAAATTTAAAGTTAAAACAGACTAGAATTTCTTTGAACAAATTTGGAAACAAATATGATTTTCTCATTGATACTTAAACATTATGATTAAGTAGACAAAAGTAATGAGGCAAGTTTCGAACTACTTCCTACCTATCAACTTTTGTTAAATTGAATAAAGAAGCGGCAATATATCAATAAAATATACATCAAATTGTAGGGAAGGTGAAAGCAAGACCTTGAAAGTATTGAATTGTCCAGCATTTGTTCATGTCGTTAATTGAACAGTAGTTTGACGAACGTTAATAATAGACGAGAGATCGTTGTACAAGGCAAGGCATTTCTTTGTAGAAGATATTTACAATGTTTACATTTGCTTTAAAAGCATTACTAAATGGTAGAAATAAGTAGGGCAATCTCTATAATAGAAGCAATAATCACGATCTTGAGATTATTAGTTAGAAGTTGGTTGAATTGTTCGAAATTCAAATTTGTCTCTAAAGATAAAGTTACAATGTTTACAAAGTATGAATCGCAATTAAAACATGTTGAATAGTAGATGTACAATAAGATTGTGTTCAAGAAGTTACTATCACTTATAGGTATACGAGTCTCCCAGACCAAAACCAAGACTAGGGTTGAAAGACCAAGAATCTTGTAGGAACAAAAAGATCCGAGAACGTAGTATAGTTGCTTTCTACGTATAGTTGCCCTGAGTAACATAGGCTATAATTTATTTTGATAAAAACATTTTTTATTTCAATATTTGTAAAATTAGTCGGACAAATATCTTAGGTAAATATTTATTACCATAGAAACCAATTGAATAAAATAATAGATAAAACAGCTGTTTGCTCCAATATTTTCATTATCAGATAATTTCAAACTTTGTAGCACTTATTTAAATTTCTAACTTTTAGGTTAGGTTTTTATTAAAGTGTAGACCTGAGCCTTGCTGGTTCTTTTAACCTTTATTATAACTGCTTGCTGTTATAAAATATACGAAATAATTTGATTTGAATATTTAACAGTATTTACCATCTTAGCTTTGGGATTATTATTAATATTATAAAGAGGCCAAATTTGTTTGTTTATTTGTTCGTATGTAACCGGTAATCTCCAAAACTACTGAACCGATTGAAAAAATAGTTTTAATAATAAAAAACCACATTATCCTTGAGTAACATAGGCTAGAATTAATTTAGTTTTAAGGGTTAAAACAACCCCCTAAAACAATAAATATTAATTATTAAACTTTCCTTAAAGCTAGAGAGCTGAAATTTGTACATTATTTCTTACAAGATACATAGAAAAAGTAAACTGAAAGCATTTTGTCGCGTTCTGCTAAGGGGTGAAAATGTGATAACCCCTAAAATAATAAAAATTAATTATTATATTTTCCTTAAAGTTATTAAACTGAAAATGTTTACATTTATTTCTTACAACATACATAAAAAAGTATTATAGACTTAAATTTTGTCGCGTGCTGCTAAGGAGTGAAAATATAGTAAAAATGTTGATTGTTATACTTTCGTTAAAGCTAGAGAATAAACCCTTAATAAATTAAGTAATTTAAAAATAAGAAACCACTATGTTACATCCTAATTAAAATAAATAAGACATGTTATAATTTAATAATAAGGCCTATTTATATAAAATAACCTGTTTGCATTTGCTTCGACGCGAATCACCGCGGGGGTTGGCGAACGAAGCGAGTAGGGGGCAAGGCCCTCTAGTCTATTATATAAATATATTTATTTGTACTAATATCGTTACTAGGCATGAGTTAATTTCCTTGGCATTCGGAGGTTTTATATAATATAAATTAAAATCAATTGCCTTTAGCACAACCTACTTCTATTGTTTCATTTATGAATAGTAGTAGAAACGTATGCAGGTTATCTAAAGATATTACTGTGCAGTGGTTACGTAATTTTGGCAGATATATTTTTCTAATTTGTTATTTTTGTATAAGATTTGTAAAAGTCTTACTTTGTCCTTAACTCATAGCAACTTTAGTTTATCTATGATATTAGTGACTCATTAGGTTTTGTATTTTTATCTACCAAAACTACCATACAAAAGTGTAAACTTTGTGAAAATTTTATCAATGAATTTTATCTAATGAATTTTGTTAAGGAGGTGAAACAAATTTTGGTAAAATATTTGTTAAATACGTGTAGCTATCATTATTAAATCCCAGGTATATTAAATATCGCATTACCCACCTAAAGACAATATACTAAAAAACGTTGACACTTTTATCCTTGAAACCTTGCATACTTTTTTCCAAGATGTTGTTTTAAAAAATAAGCGTGGTTCTCTAGATAAAATGAAAACCAAGTGTATTGCTTTGTCACATTCTTTGATGCTGCAGCGCGACCTAGGCAAATTATACCGGCTGCATTCTTATACAAGAAATTCGTATGCTGACAGGTGTTATATCCTCTCTCTTATATCTTATAGTAAACAGTACTTTTTGAAGCTTCTACTATCATGCGAAAAGGAATCGAAATTGACCCGCAGGGGTTTTCGCTATTCGTATTTGAATGAGGATTTCAATACTCGATACAATAGATGGGTTACACACATTTCATGCCATGGGAGGTATTCAATGCTTGACTCCTAAAAGTGGTTTGGCTACGGATCATATTACGTGAGCTGTCCTGAAAGTGGTAAAGCGACAACACGACGGTGCAATAAAACTGCCAAGGGTCATCGGTTTACCTGGTTTGCAGGGCTACGACAACACGACGGTGGTGCAGCTGCGAGTGGGCTCCGTCGTGATGTCGTAGTCTGCACGGCTTGACCGGGGTAAATCTTGATAAGGGTTTGACAGCCAGTGGTGATAATATTTTGCCCGTACCCCTGCGTACTCAGCAAATTTACAATGCATATACATGCAAAATACATGCAATGTTCTCATGCAAAATACTGTGACTAAACAGTTTAGGTAAGTCCTTTAGTTTTTTTTTTTATTCTAATTATATAAAGTGATAATACG
The DNA here is from genome assembly GCA_018207615.1 of Philaenus spumarius. Taxonomy (NCBI): domain Eukaryota; kingdom Metazoa; phylum Arthropoda; class Insecta; order Hemiptera; family Aphrophoridae; genus Philaenus; species Philaenus spumarius. The sequence continues at coordinate 55,066 of JAGFPH010006047.1, read as the reverse complement.
ACGAAATATTATAACTATACAAATATTATAATCATACTGTTATCGGCAAAATACTGTGATTAAACAGTTTAGGTGAGTCCTCTAGTTTCTTTTAATTCTAATTATATAAAGTGATAATACGACGAAATATTATAATTATACAAATATTTTAATCATACTGTTATCGGCAAAATACTGTGACTAAACTGTTTAGGTAAGTCCTCTAGTTTTTGTTTTATTCTAATTATATAAAGTGATAATACGACGAAATATTATAATTATACAAATATTATAATCATACTGTTATCGGCAAAATATGTGAAGTAACTTTAAAGGGGTAAATATTGTCTAGCTATGAACTCAGTTCTGGTATGGATAAAGTTTTCTTCAAGACAGCCTCGCAGGTAGACGCGGAGGGATTAGGGGCTGGGACCTCGCGCAGACTACGACAATACGACTGAGTCGCTAATGAGATTCGGCAACGTCGTGCTGTCGTAGCCCTGCAGATATATTTATTGCCCCCCAAGGGTTCCAGGTCGCATTCAGTCGTGTTGTCATACAACCCCTGAAAGTAACAGACGTTTTGAAATAAAATATAAACAAAGTGAAAAACCCAATTTATACTATTTACATTTTGAAGGTGAACTATTAGTTTATTTTTCTACATAATCGCCATTTAAATAAAGGCATTTATCATAACGTGGTATAAACTTTTCAATGCCCTCTTTGTAGAAATCTGCCGCCTGCGAGTTCAACGTTCAACCACTGGTTTGGTTCAACCACATCGCTGAAAACAGGTGGTAGTCGCCTGCGCCAAATCCGGGCTGTACGGCGGATGATTGAAAACTTCAAATTCAAAAGCATCCATGAGCTCTTGGGTACGATTGGCCATGTGTCGATGAGCGTTGTCGTGGAAAAACAAAACTTTCTTGCTGAGTTTTCAACGACGCTTGTTTTGTATCGCGCGTCTTAATTTTCTGAGTGATTCGCATATATCTCTGAGTTGATTGTTTGGCCACGTTCAAGAAAATCAACGAGAATTACTCCCCCGAGCGTCCCAAAACACAGTACGCATGATTTTTCTTGCTGACAGTGTTTGCTGAAACTTCCTCAGTTTCTTGGACGAATGCGGGTGTCCCATCCATCGAGTGCCGTTTTTTTCCCCAGTTCATGTGCTTTACCCAAGTGTCGTTGCCAGTTACGATACGATCGATAGGCCTAACTTGGTTTTCAATTTTGTCGTAGTCTTCCAGAAATGTCAGTAATGAAGCAAGAATCTGTTTTTTTCTGGTCTTCCATTAAGATTTTCGAAACCCAATTGGCACAAAATTTGTGGTAACCAAGTTTTCCAACCCCAATTTCATAAAGTAAATTCCGTGAAATTTTAGGGAAATGTTCTGAGAGTTCCGTAATCGTAAAACGACGATTTTCACGGATTTTTTCATTGATTTTCGCCACCAATTCACCACTCACAAGCTAGGCCTACAACTGTCATCCTCATCGTGAACATTGGTTCGGCCGTTTTAAAAATCAATGCACCACTGCTTCACTTGACTTTCATACATTATTCCTTGACCGTACACATCACAAATCTGGCGATAAATTTCATTTGGTTTGAGATTTTTCGCCAACAAAAACTTATCACAGCTTAACTTTACCTTATGTGTGGTGTGGGACCTAGTACAATTAAAAATAATAATTATTATTATTATAATAAATAATTAATCAATATAAACATCAATTTCAGGAGATAATAGCGCATTCATGCAATTTTTATAAATACACAACACACTTGATGGCACTTAGCACTAAAACTAGCCTATTTATTTCAAAAAATTTAAAACCAAGGTTTTACAGAATTTAATCCACTATAATTTTTATTCGAAGTTTTTTTCTAGAATGCATCAAACTGAAGTTATTGGGAAAAATCAGAATTTGGCCATCATTTACCAAGATGGCAGCGTTTGTTTAAAAGGGTCGCAAACTTAGTATGTTTTTTAGGATGTCGAAATGTACTATATTACCAAGTTTCATCTCTCCTTCCCAAAAGTACCTGTTGCCCGGGCTACAAACCGTAGAAAATACGGGTTCAAGTAACACTTCGGAATAAGCAGTGTATTCTTCTAAGATTTTGGCACCTCTATATGAATAATATTCGCTCGGACTCCAAAATATTATTATTTTATAATGTTTACTTGAGGGCTCCGTTACTTATTGCTTCCTTCACCAACCCCAGCACTAACTCGCAGCGAAGCAAATGCAAACAGATTATTGTATACTCTAACAGAGGCACTTGGATCAGGGTAGGGTGATGAGGATAGCTGTGACCTACATCAAGGCCACACTATACTACAGGCGGGAGTGCTTCCCTCATCAACCCCAGCACTAACTCGCAGCGAAGCAAA